>PVJC01018387.1:7061-31495 GCA_004026665.1 Murina feae | reverse complement strand
CTCGGAGGTTCATTGAAGATTTTTGAGTAGCTTTATAACTGTGGTTTTGAACTCTATATCTAGTAGTTTGCTTTCCTACATTTGACATTTGTGATCTGTTTCTTTTTCTCTGCAGTTTGGCTGATAGAGTGATGTTTTTCGTCCCAGCTGCAGTTTGTTAATTTGGCTGCAGGCAGGCAGGCACACAGCTTGGGGCAGGGTCTCAGAGTCACTGGGGCAGGGTCTCAGAGTCACTGGAGTGGGGTCTCAGCATCACTGGGGCAGAGCAACCTGTGATAGCTGCCCCTCAGCCAGCTCCGCGGCGCTATTCCACACCCTGGCGTCTGTGTGCCCCTGAGTCCCACATCCGTGATCGCTACAAACAGCTCTACTAGAATGCCACAGTTGTCTTCTGCCCCATTGCCAGACTGCCCGCACAGCATTCAATGTGACCCCGGAGCTTGTAAACCCTTCCAAGCCGCCGCCACTGCTGCGCTGCCCTTTCGCGCGTCCGTACCTTTCTGTTTTGGTGCCGAGAACTTCTATTCAGTCTCGATGCACTCCTTCTCTTGCCTTCTAGTTGTAAAACTTCCACTCCCTTGGTTCTGGAGTATGGTTGTTTAGGTTTATAGTTGTATTTTTTAATGTTTGTGGGAGGATGCGCATTCAAGTATATGCCTTATGCCGCCATCTTGGTCCCCTGTTAGTTTAGTAGTTTTAAAGATACAGAGAAGCATCTATCAGATGCTCAAGCCCCAGAGGGAAAGAAGACAAGGGTGGGGGTAAGGGGAAGAGATCAACCAAAAGACTTATATGCATGCATATAAGCATAAGCAATGGACACAAACAACAGGGGTTGAGGGTCAGGGCAGGATTGGGTGGGTGGGGGACAATGGGAGGATAAGGACACATTAGTAATATCTTAATCAATAAAGGAAAAAGAAGATAAATTTAGCAAAAAAGCTTGAAATTTCTCTTTTTCTCCAAAAAAGGCAAAGTCTCAATAAATAAAATCTATTGACATTTATAAGAATGGCCATTTCATACCTATATTATTATTTATAAGTAAATATATTTTCCCTGCTATCTATGTTACATGCGTGTGCTCATGAACACACAGACACAACACACCTACACACAATTGCATAAAGAGAAAATTATATTAACTGTAATACCATTAATGTCATATTACTGCATCTATCTGTCCATTTATAGCTCCAGATAAATCTCCTGCCCCACCTTTCTTTAATATATCTTGAAATACATAGAGGATGTTTCAATGTCAGTTGTAGTCACTATAAGATATATCTGTCATTCCTCCCTGACTTTGGTTTCCAGACACTATGAAAAATTCAGTAAGTTTAATGATATACAGTTAATTTATATGGATGCATTTATCTCATTAAATATTATAATTAAGTCCACTTAAGTAATTTAATGGCACTGACCACCTGAACTATTAGTATATTTTATATTAATAAGAATAATATTTCCCTTGACCTTAACTTAATAAATATTCTTTTAATCGTAAAAATATTTGAAAAAGTATAAAAATTTATGATGAAGTACAATGGAAGAATTGAAATTTGAATTCAGAGAAAAGATTACTATGGCACTATGGAATTATTATTCACTTAACAATTTTATTACCTTTAACATAATTGATTGGATTAGGTTTCTTGAGATGACCATTTATTATAATTTTATTTTTTGGAAATCCAGGACTCAAATCAACTTTTAAATTTGGGGACCAACCTATTATGTGGACCTTAGTTTAAGACAGCTCCTACTTCTTAAGATAGAAACTGAGATACCTAATCACTTTTAACTAACATACGTTCACATTTTCTAGGCACAGCTAACTACTAGATATTGCCATATGGGATGTATGGTTTTCAGGTAGTGCTGCCAAGTCAGGATCAATTGAGAAAGTACTCATTGTGGCATAAATAAACTTACGATTTAATTGGCAGTGAGTTTGTACATCCAGAAGCAATAGTGGTTCCAACAATAGTGGTTCTGTGCTAACAACACCAATATAATTATGTTTCTTGAACCTTGCCTCATTTTTTTGTGAGCCAATTTTCTAAATTTAGTTCTCTAATCTTCCAAAGATTATGTGAGATCTCAATTATTCTACTATTTCATTGATTTCCTTCTTAAATTAAGTGAGCCATAAGAAGGTATAAGATATGAATTATAGGCAACAGACACTGAGAGAGGAAACAGGTAACTGAGACATGAATGACTGACTACAGGATAGATAAAGATTGTAAAAATACCATTTTGTATGCAGGTATAAAATATGAAAAACTATAGTACATAGTTATATTGCAGATATCATCCATATTCAACTGGAGTACAGTATTCATTGAGTGCAAGACTATTCCAGTGCCACAGAGTACTATGGAGAACATGAAAATTCAGAGTATAGATTAGAATTCCTACTTTTGACAGCAATGCAGAACTTAAAAGAAAAGATATGTGAAGCTCAAAGAATTAAATTCTCATTTCAAGGCAGGAATTGAAACCATGGGACGTCTTATGACCAAAGTAAAATAATTATTCCTCTTTCAGTACAGTGTTCAATTTCATTTATTTATTTATTATTTATTTATTTTAAATTTAAATTCTTTATTGTTTAATGTATTACATAAGTCTTCTTTTTCCCCCATTGATCTCTCTGCAGGCTCCCCTAAACCCCAGGACATGCCCTCAACCACATACCCCAACTGCCTGTGTCCATTAGGTAGTAATATGTACATATGCATGCATACAAGTCCTTTGGTTTATCTCTTACGCCCTCACCACCCTCTGCCTTCCCTCATTGGTTGGACAGTCTATTTGATGCCTCTATGACTCTGGTTCTGTTTTTGTTTATCAGTTTATATCATTCGTTATATTCCACAAACGAGTGAGATTAAGTGATATTTGTCTTTCTCTGACTGGCTTCTTTCGCTTAGCATAATGCTCTCCAGTTCCATCCATGCTGGAGAATCCATGGTAAGAATTCCTTCTTTTTACCGCAGAATAGTATTCCATTGTGTAGATATACCATAATTTTTTAATCCACTCATCTCCTAATGGGCACATGGGCTGTTTCCAAATCTTAGCTATTGTAAATTGTGCTGATTGTTTCTGATTTCTTCAGATATGCTAGTATTCCTAGAAGTGGGATTTCTGGGTTAAATGGAAATTCCATTTTTAATTTTTTGAGGAAATGCCATACTGTTTTCCACAGTGGCAGCACCAATCTGCATTCCTACAAGCAGTGCAAGAGGGTTCCTTTTTCTCCTCATCTTCTCCAGCACTTGTCATTTGTTGATCTGTTGATGATAGCCATTCTGACAGGTGTGAGGTGGTACCCCATTGTTGTTTTGATTTGCATCTCTTGGATGATTAGTGACTTTGAAAATGTTTTCATATGACTTTTGGCCTTCTGTATGTCCTCTTTCCAAAGGTGTATATGTAGGTCCTTTGCCCATTTTTTGATTGGATTGCTCATCTTCCTTTTATTAAGTTATATGAGTTCCCAATAAATTTTGGAAATTAAACCCTTATCAGAGATAACACTGGCAAATATGCTCTCCCATGCAGTGTGCTTTCTTGTTGTTTTGTTGATGGTTTCTTCTGCTGTGCAGAAGCTTTTTATTTTGATGTTGTCCCATTTGTTTTTTCTCCTTAATTTCCATTGTCCTAGGTGTTGTGTTGGTAAAGATATTGCTATGACAAATGTCAACTATTTTGCTACCCATGGATTCTTCTAAGATTTTTATGGTTTCCTGTCTTATGTTTAAATCCTTTACTTTGAGTTTATTTTTATATATTGTGTAAGTTGGTGGTCTAGTTTCATTTTTTTTTAGTGTATCTGTCCAATTTTCCCAACACCATTTATTAGAAGACTGTCTTGACTCCACTTTCTTCTCTTGCCTCCTTTGTCAAATATTAATTGAGAATAATGGCTTGGGTCAATTTCTGGGTTCTCAGTTCAGTTCCATTGGTCTGTATATCTGTTCTTGTGCCAGTACCAGACAGTTTTGAGAACAGTGGCTTTTTAATATAGCTTGATATCTGGTATTGCGACCCCTCATAATTTGTTCATTTTTGTCAAGATTATTGAAGTTATTCTGGGTCTTTTTTGATCAAGATAATTTTTTTGAGAGTTTGTTCTATATCTTTGAAGTATGCTATTGGTATTTTAATGAGGATTGCATTGAATCCATAGATTGCTTTGGGTAGGATGGACATTTTAATGATGTTGATTCTACCAGTCCATGAAAATGGAAATATTTTTTTATTTGTTTATGTTTTCTTCTACAACTTTTTTTCAGGTTCTGTAATTTTGTGAGTACATTAAAAAGATCATGAAACATGACCAAGTGCTATTTAACCCAGGAATGCAAGGCTGGTACAATATGCGCAAATCAATAAATGTGATACATCACATAAAAAAAATTGAAAGACAAATATCACATATTCATAGCAATTGATGCAGAAAAAGCATTTGACAAAATCCAACACCTTTTATTGTTAAACACTCTCAGAAAAGTGGGAATAGATCATACTTCAACATAAAAACTTTATATAACAAACCTATGGCCAACATGATAATCAATGGGCAAAAAACTAAAGCCATTTCCCCTAAGAACAGGAACAAGACAAGGATGCCCACTTTCAGCACTCCTGTTCAACATAATACTGGAGGTGCTAGCCATAGCAATCATACAAGAAGAAGAAATAAAAGGCATCCAAACTGGAAAAGAAGTAAAATTGTCATTATTTGTAGATAACATTATATTTTATATAGAAAACCCTGAAGACTCCATCATAAAACTTCTAGACTAAATAAATCAATTTAGCAATGTAGCAGGATATAAAATTAACACTCAGAAATCCATGGCTTTTTTATATACCAATAATGAACTCACAGAAAGAGAAACAAACAACAACAAAAAAAACCCATTTGCCATTGCAACACAAAAATTAAGGTACCTAGGAATAAATTTAACCAGGAAGTAAAGGACCTGTACTCACAAAATTACAGAACCTAAAAAAATGAATAGAAGACAAAAAAAAATAAATGAGTACATTCATGGACTGGTAGAATCAACATCATTAAAGTGTCCATACTACTCAGCAATCTATAGATTCAATACAATCTCCATTAAAAAGCCAATGGCGTATTTCACAGACCTAGTACAAACTCTTTGGATATTCATCTGGAATAAAAAAAGACCCTGAATAGCTGTAGCAATCCTGAAGAACAAAGTCGGAAGACTCTCAATACCAGATATCAAGCTGTTTTACAAAGCCACTATTCTCAAACTGCCTGGTACTTGCACAGTGGAACAGAACAGAGAACCCAGAAATTGACCCAAGCCATTATGCTCAATTAATATTTGACAAAGAAAGCAACAGCAGACAATGTAGTCAAGTCAGTCTCTTCAATAACTGGTATTGAGAAAATTGGACAGATACATGCTAAAAAATGAAGCCATACCACCAAATTATATCATGCACAAAGTAAACTCAAAATGGATAAAAGACTTGAACATAAGAGGAGAAACCATAAAAATCTTAGAAGAATCAATAGGCAGTAAACTATCAGATATATGTGTAGCAATATCTTTACCGATATAACATTCTAGGTATAGAATGCTTTCTAGGATAATGGCAACCAAGGAAAAAATAAACAAATGGGGCTACATCAAAATAAAAAGCTTTTGCACAGCAAAAGAAACCATCAACAAAAAAAGAAAGACCACTACATGGAAGAACATATTTGCCAATGTTATATTGAATAAGAATCTAATCCCCAAAATTTATAGGCAGTTCATACATATTAACAAAGGAAGATAAATAATACAAACTGGGCAAAGGAACTAAATGCAAACTTTTTGAAAATGTGCATACAGAAGGCCAAAAAAAACATGAAAACATTCTCAAAGTCACTAATCATCTGAGAGATGCAAATCAAAACGATAATGAGGTACAATCTCACACTTGTCAGAATGGCTATCATCAACAAATGAAAAGTGCTGGTGAAGATGTGGAGAAAAAGGAACCCTCGTGTACTGATGTTAGGTATGCAGACTGGTGCAGCCACTGTGTACAACAGTATAGTTTCCTCAAAAAATTAAAAGTGGATCTCTTGTTTGACCCAGTAATCCCACTTCTATGAATATATCCCAAAAAATCAGAAACACCAATCAGAAAGGATATATGCATCCTTATTTTCATAGCAGCACAATTTACAATAGCTAAGATTTGGAAACAGCCTAAGTGCCCATTAGGAGATGAGTGGATTAAAAAAGGATGGTACATCTACACAATGGAATACTATGCTGCTGTAAAACAGAAATAACTCTTACCATTCACAACAGCATGGATGGATATGGAGAGCATTATGCTAAGCAAAATAAGCCAATGGGAGAATAATAAATATCACATGATTTCACTCATTCATGGAATATGATGAGCAACATGAACTGATGAACAAATATAGACCCTGAGACAGAGAAGCATTGAACAGACTGTTGAACTTCAGAGGGAATGCAGGAAGAGAGTGGTTAAGAGATCAACCAAAGGACTTGTACATATGTATATAAGCATAACCAATGGACACAAACACTAGGGAGGTGAGGGCATGTGCTTAGGAATGGGAGTGGCCAGAGAGAGGCCAATGGAGAAAAAAGGAGAGGTATGTAATACTTTAAACAATAAAGAATTAAAAAAGTAATTCAAAGTAAAAGCTATAAAGTAGACAAGGAAGGAAAGTAGATAATACTAATTACTAATGTAATTGATCTAACAACATGATATATCCCTGACAAATATATATGCACCCAACATAGTAGCATCTAAATATATATAAAGTAAACCTCAGTGTATATAACGGTGAGATTGACAGCAATACATTCATAGTAGGGGATTTTAACATTCAACAGACAGCAATTGATAAATCTTCCAGATAAAAAACTAACAAAGCAACATTGACCTTAAATAGAACATTGAATCAAATTGATTTAATTGATATTTACAAAACATTTGATCTTAAAGCAGCAGAATACGTATTTTTCTCAAGTGCATATGAACCATTCTCAAAGACAGATCACATGTTAGGACACAAAATATGCCTAAATAAATTCAAGAAAATTGAAATTGGCTTGGCCGGTGAGGTTCAATTATTGGGCATAGAGCTATGATATAGGAGTTCGAGGTTCAATTCTTGGTTAGGGCACATGCCAAAATTGTGGCCTTGATACCCATGATGGCCAAGCAGGAGTCAGATGGTCAATGATTCTCTCTCATCATTGATGTTTCTATCTATCTCTCCCTCTCTCTTCCTCTGTGAAGTCAATAAAAAATTATATTAAAAAGAAGATTGAAATCATGTAAAGCATCTTCTCTGAACACAATTAGAAGTCAATTACAATAAAAAATGTGAAAAACACTCCAACAGATCTACTCTAATAAAAGAGTAATATGGAAATTAACCATCTCTCCAAGATGCCTAAGCCACGCCCACCAGCTAAGCCACACCCACCAGCCAATCAGAGTGGCTGTATGCAAATTAACCCAGACAAGATGTAGGCTGGCAGCCATGGGAGCAAGCAGCAGCAGGTGCGGAGTGGGCAGCTACGGGGGCTGGGCAGCAGGGGTGGAGCAGGTGGCAGAGGGTGTGGCCCATTGGGGTGCGGTGTGAACCTGTGCAACCTGGACAAGGTCCTGGAGACCCTGGAGTTCTTTGAGCTGCTGGGGCCAGACTACGGGGCCGGCTCTGAGGGGGGCATCTTGCTCCCCGTGGAGCCTCTGGATGGGTTCTCTGTCCATGGCCCTGCGGTGGCCCCAAGCTGAAGCCTGGGCTCTTTGAGCCACCAGCGGTGATGGGGGAAGCCTACCATACCCTGGAGAGCCCTGGGCTGTCCCATGACCCAGAAGCCATCCCTGGCAGCCCCCTGTGGAGGCTCGACCTTGACTGAGCCCTTGCACCTCCTGTACCCCGCTGCAGTGAACTCCCCTGGTAGGGATGATGGGATGGGCCCCTTGGCCTCTTTCAGCCCCTTCTTCTCAGACTGCCTTCTCAGACTGCATCCTGCCACTGCTGCCCCACCAGGTGTCCTACTATCTGTGCACAGGCTATGGGCACACTGCTTACTCCAGCCTCTGGAGACCCGACAGGGTTTGGGAAGAGGACCTGGGGGAGGAGAGAGTGACCCGGGACTGATGCGACATACCCTCCCTCCCGTGAGAGACTGCTGTGGACATTATAGGTCTCTCTCCAGACAAAAGGATGATGGGAAAATGCACGTGGAGATGAAACTCATGGGGTGAGGGTTCCCACTGGGGGCTTGGGCAGCCTGCAAACAGCCATCAGCCCCTCACCCAGGCTGGCCAGGCATGCCAGCTGGTGGACATCCCCTGAGGGGTCCCAGACTGCAAGAGTGTAAGGCCAGGCTGAGGGACCTCTCCAAATGCACAAATTTTTGTGCACCAGGCCTCTAGTGGACTAATAATAAGATCAAAGAAAAAAATCAAAATGACCTGAAATCAAATGAAAATGAGCACACAAGCATACAAGTGTATGAGACACAGAAAAAAAGTCCTACAAGGCAAGTTCATAGCATTACAGGCCTAATTCAAGAAGCAATAACAATATTTTTTAATTTAATTTTATTTTTTTATCCATCACCATTTATCCCCCATACCCTCTTCTACCCACATCAACCACATCTCCCTCTCCCAGCAATAACCATAATGTTGTCAGGATCTATGGATTCTTTCTCTTTAATTTTTTTCTTTGTTTTTTTTGCTCAATTACTCCATCCCTCACCCAAAATCCACCTCACCATAGCTATTTGCTTTAATTAAACAATTGAATACTAAATTAAAATAAACAGAAAAAGAAAAGTAAACAAAGCCTATAGAAAGTAGAAGAGAAATAATAAAGAGCAAGGAGGAAATAAATGATAAATAGACTAAAATAAGAATAGAAAAGATAAAATAAGCCAAGGGCAAAAAGACAAAAGACAAAAAGACAAAAAGACAAAAAGATTAATGAACCCTTAGCCAGGATCATCTAGAAACAAAGAGAGAGGACTCAAATAAATAAAATCAAAAATGAAAGTGGCAATATAACAAAGGACACCACAGAAATACAAAGGAATTGTGGGCAAATACTATGAACAACAATATGCCCAAAACAAAACAAAACTAAACTAAACTAAACTAAACTAAACAACTTGAGAAAATTAGCAAATACCTAGAAACATACAATCTTCCAACACTCAATCAGGAAGAATCAGAAAACCTAAGTAGGCCAATAACAACTGAAGAAATTGAAGCAATAATTAAAAAGCTCTCAGAAAACAACAACAAACAAAACAAAACAGAACAGACAAACAAACTCCTAGATGGGGTGAAATTGTGAAATTTCAGGAAAAATTCACAAAATATTCAAAGAAGAACTTAGCACCTTTTCAAACTATTCCAAAAAATTCAAGTGGAAGGAACATTTTCAAGCTCTTTTTACAAAGGTAGCATTATCCTAATTCTAAAACCAGATAAAGACACTATAAAGAAAGAAAACTACAGGCCAGTGTCCCTGATGAACTCAGATGCTAAAATCCTCAAAAAATTCTAGCAAATTGGATCCAGCATTACATTACAAAGATCAGACACCATGAACAAAAGAGATTTATTCCAAAGATTCAAGACTGGTACAATATCCACAAATCAATAAACATAATACATCATATAAACAAATTGAGAGATAAAAGGCACATTATTATATCAATAGATGTAGAAGAAGCATTAGACAAAATCCAGCACCCTTTTTTGATAAAAATTATCAGGAAAATGGGAAAAGAGGGAACATACCTCAACATAATAAATGTCATATATCACAAATCTACAGCCAACATTATATTCAATGGTAACCAACTAGTGTTTCCCTTTAGAACAGGAGCAAGACAAGGATGTCCCTTTCACCACTCTTATTCAACATAGTCCTAGAAGTCTTAGCAACAGCAATTTGACAAAGAGAAGATATAAAATGCATCCAAATTGGAAAGGAGGAAGTAAAACTGTCATTCGCAGTTGAGATGATATTGTACATAGAACACACTAAAGACTCCACCAGGAAACTACTAGATTGACAAATAAATTTGACAAGGTAGCAGGATACAAAATCAACATCTGGAAATCAATGGCATTTTTATACACCAATAATGAATTATCCGAAAGAGAAATGAAAAATACAATCCAATTTACAATTGCAACAAAAAAAAGTAAGATACCTAGGAATAAACTTAATCAAGGAGGTAAAATCCCTGTACTTGGAAACTATGAGGACATTAAAAAAAAATAGAGGAAGATAACAAAAAATGGAAACATATACAATATTCATGGGTTGGAAAAATTAACATCATTAAAATATCTATACTACCCAAAGCAATCTATAGATTCAATGCAATCCCTATTAAAATACCAATGGCATATTTCACAGAACTAGAATAATTACTCCAAAAATTTATAAAAGACCCCAAATAGCTGCAGCAATCTTGAGAAAGAACAAAGTTGCAGGGATTGCATTACCAGATATCAAACTATACTACAAAGCCATTCTATAAAATAAAAGTGTAATATGCAAATCAACTGAATGGTGGAACTACCAGTCAGCTGGGGGGTGGGGCAGGCAGCAAGCAGCACCAGAACAGCCAAGGCATGTGCCAGCAGGCAGAAGGTGAGGTTGGTGAAGGGGGGAGGGTGGCAATCAGCAGCAGCAGAGGGATGATGAGGGGGGCAGCACCATCCGCTAATCACCCATCCAGTCACCTCCCACAGAGGCAGCACAGTCCCCTGATTCCCTGTCCGGTTATCTCCCACAGACCCAGGCAGCAGTGGAGGTGTGATGGGGGTGGTGCTGTCCCCTAATAGGCTGGATGGGTCACCTCCCACATAGGGGAGTGCCTAAGTAGGCAGTAGGACATCCCCTGAGGACTCTGAACTGTGAGAGGGTGCAGGCAGGGCTGAGGAACCCCCTTCTCTCCCCCAGTGCAGGGATGTGCACTGGACCTGTAGTTATAAATAAAACAGCCTGGTACAGGCACAAGAGCAGGCATATATATCAATGAATCACAACAGAAACCCCAGAAATTGACCCACCCCATTATCATCTAATCTAATAAAAGAGTAATATGCAAATTGACTCTCACTTCGTTACATCTAAGCCACGCCCAGCAGCCAAGCCACGCCCACCAGCCAATCAGAGCGAGTATATGCAAATTAGCCCAGCCAATATGGCGGCTGGCAGCCATGGAGCTGGAATAAGCAGGAGGCTTGCCCCAGCAATGGAGGAAGCTAAGGTTCCTGTCTGCCTAGGCAGGCTATGGCCTCCACTCAAGGCAGCAAACTTTCAATTATAGAAGATAAACAAACTTCAGATACCTGCTTCCAGTCTTGGGCTCAAGGAGGTGCTGGGAGCCTGAGTTGTCAGGGGCAACCCTATCTAGGCTCTGGTTAAAGCAACAAAGTTTCAACTTTAGAAGTTAAATAAGTCCCAGATACCAGTTTCCAGCCAGCCTCGCTGCAAACAGCCATCAGCCACTCACCAAGGCTGGCAAGGTACCCCAGCAGGAGCCCTCTCCCTGAAGAGGATTTGGCCAGCCTGCAAACAGCCATCAGCCCCTCACCCAGGCTGGCCAGGTATCCCAGCAGGGACCCCCTCCCTGAAGGGGATGTGGCCAGCCTGCAAACAGCCATCAGCCCCTCACCCAAGATGGCCAGGTACCCCAAGAGGATCCCCCTCCCTGAAGGGGATGTGGCCATCCTGAAAACGGCCCTCACTCCCTCACACAGGCCAGCCAGGCACCCCAGGGGGGGACACCCACTTTAAATGGGATGTGGCCAGCCTGTAAACAGCCATCAGCCACTCACTCAGGCTGGCCAGGCACCCCAGCGGGAACACCACTCTGATCCGGACACCCTTCAGGGCAAACCAGCCAGCCCCCACCCATGCACCAGGCCTCAATCCTATATAATAAAAGGGAAATGTGCAAATTGACCCTAACAGCAGAACCACTGGGACTGACAGGTCACTATGACACACACTGACCACCAGGGGGCAGACGGTCAATGCAGGAGCTGCCCCCTGGTGGTCAGTGCACTCCCACAGGAGGAACTCTGCTCAGCCACAAACCAGGCTGCCAGCTGCCAGCACAGCAGTGGTGGCAGGAGCCTCTCCTGCCTCCTCAGCAGAGCTAAGGATGTCCGACTGCAGCTTAGGCCTGTTCCCTGCTGGCAAGTGGACATCCCCCAAGGGCCCCCAGGCTGCCAGAGGGATGTCTGGCTGCCAGCTTAGCTCTGATTGCCCAGGGAGCGGGCCTAAGCCAGGAGGTGTACATCTCCCAAGGGGTCCCAGATTGCTAGAGGGCACATGCCATTCTTAGGCACATCCCTGAGTGCACAAATTTTTGTGCACTGGGCTTCTAGTCAATTAATATTTGATAAAGGAGGCAGGAACATAAATATAGTAAAGACAACCTCTTCAACAAATGGTGCTGGGAAAACTGGACAGACACATGCAAAAGAATGAAATTAAAGCAGCAAATTACATCAAAGAATGGTTCAATATATACACATCAATGATTGTAGTAAACCACATTAATAAAATAAAGGATAAATATTCTATGATTATTGATTTATTATTCCATTCTGGAAGGTGTGAAGTTGTTCTTCTTTGTCATTATAATTTGTATCTCTCTGGTGATTAGTGACATTGAACATTTTTTTTTCATATTACTTTTGGCCATTTGTATGTTCTTTTTGGAGAAGTGTCTATTTAGGTCCTCTGTCCATTTTTTAATTTGATTGTTTATCTTCATTTTATTGAGTTGTATGCGTATTTTATATATTTTGGAAATAAACCCCTTATCAAATATATCATTGGCAAGCATATTCTTTCATATAATGGGCTGCATTTTCTTTTTTCATTTTTTTCTTTATTGATTAATTTATAACATATGTGCCCTTATCCCCCTTTTGTCCTGCTACCTCCCTCATGCCCTCACCCCTCTAGTGTCTGTGTCCATTGGTTATGCTTATATGCATGCATGTATTTTGATGCTTCTTTCTTTTACTGTTCAGAAGCTCTTTATTTTGATGTAGTCCATTTGTTTATTTCACCCCTTGTTTCTCTTGCCCTAGGCATTGTATCAGTGAAAATTCTGCTATGTAAGATGTCTGATATTTTCTCTGTTCTAAGATTTTTATGGTTTCAGGACTTACATTGAAGTCTTTTGTCCATTTTGAATTTATTCTTATCTATAGTGTAAATCAGAGGTCAAATTTCATTTTTTTGCATGTACTTGTCCCAACAGCTCATCACCATTTATTGAAGAGACTGTTTATACTCCATTGTATGCTTTGCCTCCTTTGTCAAATATTAATTGAGCATAATTGCTTTGGTCGATTTCTGGGTTCTCTGTTCTGGTCCATTGATCTATATGTCTGTTCTTGAGCCACTACCAGGCAGTTTTTAGTACAGTGGCTTTGTAGTATAGCTTGATATTGTGTATTGTGATCCCTCCAACCTTGTTCTTCTTTCTCAACATTGCTGTGGCTATTTGGGGTCTTTTTTGCTTCCATATAATTTTTAGAGTATTTGTTCCAGATCTGTGACATATGCAGTTGGTATTTTATAAGGGTTAAATTGAATCTATAGATTGTTTTTGGTAGTATGAACATTTGAATAATGTTAATTCTATTAATATGGCATGTTCTTCCACTTGCTTATATCAATAAATAAACAACAAGTATTAGCATGTGTGTGCAAAAAAAGGAACCCTAGTACACTGCTGGTGGGAATGCAGACTTGTACAATCACTATAGAAAACACTATGGAGTTTCCTCAAAAATTTAAAAGTAGAACTGCCATTTTACCCTCTAATCCCACTTATAGGAGTATAACCTAAGAAGCCCGAAACAATAATCAGAAAGAAAATATGAACCCTTATGTTCATAGAAATGTTATATACAATAGCTAAGATATGGAAACAGCTCAATTGCCCATCAGTGTACGTGTGGATTAAAAACAACAACAACAACAACAACAACAACAACAACAACAACTATGGTACATTGGCACAGTGGAATTTATATAGCCATAAAAAGGGAGGATCTCTTATGCTTTGAGATACCGTGGAGGGAAATAAGCCAGTCAGAAAAAGACAAATATCACATGGTCTCACTTATATGTGGAATATAATGAACAAAAGAAACAAACAAAATAGATCCAGAGACATAGAAGCATACAACAAACTGATGATTCTCAGAGGGAAGGTAAGTGGAGAGATTAACCAAAGCACTTATATGCATATATACACAACACTTGGACACATAATATAGTTGGGCAAAGGCCTAGAGAGGGGACAGGAGTGGGGAAGAGGGGTCAATGGAGGAAAAAGAGGACATCTGTAATACTTTCAACAATAAAGATACTTTTTTAAAAAATGTATGATTATATCAATAGATGCAGAAAAACATTTGTCAAGATACAATATCCATTTATAAATAAGCAATGAAATGGGCATAGAAAGAAATTACTGTACTTCAATATACTTAAGGCCATATATAATAATCCCTCAGCAAATATCATACTCAATGGTAAAAATACTGAAAATTTTTCACCTAAGATCAGGAACAAGACAAAAATGTCCACTCTCACCATTCTTTTTGTTTTTTAATATTCACCTGAGTACAATCTCTCTTATAATTTTTTTTCTTGAGAGTGGAAGGGAGGGGAAGAGATAAAGAGAGAAAAAAAACATTGATGTAAGAGAGACACATTGATTTGTTGCATCCCACACGTGACCTGATCATGGTGGGGATTGAGCCTGAAACTTTTGTATGTACCATTTACTGGTAGGAACCTGCGACCCTTCAGTCCATGGGCCAATGCTTTAACCACTTAGAAAACTGGCTAGAGCTCAACACTCTTATTCAACATAGTACTGGAAATCCTAGCCAGAACAAACAGGCAAGAGAAGGAAATAAAAAGCATCCAAATTAGGAATAAAGAAGTGCACATGTCACTTTTTGCAGTTGACATAATTTTTATATAGAAAACACTAAAGACTCCATGAAGACTATTAAAAATAATAAATAAAATAAGTTTCAGGATAGAAAATCAATATACAAAATTCACCATATTACTATATTTAACAATGAAATTTCAGAAAAAGAAACAAAAGTAAAATTATTTTGCAATTGCAACGAAAAGAATACCTAGGAATAAACTTAAGGACAGGTGTGAAGAATCTATACAAAGGCAACTACAAGACATTATTAAAGTAAATTGAAGAAGTAGCAATGAAATAGAAAAATAATTTATGTTCATGGATTGGAAAATATTAGCATAGTTAAAATGGCCAAATTACTCAAACAATATACAGATTCAAAAAATTATCTATAAAAACCCCAATGACAATTTTTAAAGAACTTGAACAAAAAAAATTGTCAAATGTCTATGGAACCATGAAGGGTCTGAATAACCAAAGAAATCCTGAGATAAAAGAATAAAGACAGAGGTATCAAACATTCTGACTTCATATTATACTATATGGTGACAATAATGAAACAGAATGTTTTTGGCAGAAAAACAGACACAGACAAATGGAATAAAATTGAGAACCCAAAAATAAACATAAATTTATGGGCAAATAATTTTTGACATAGAAGCCAAAAGCATACAATGGAGAAAATAGTCTCTTTAACAAATAGTTTTGTGAAAATTGGAAAGCCACATACAAAGGAATGAAACTAGACTGCTATGTCTCACCATACACAAAAATTAACACAAAATGGATGAAAGACCTGAACAATAAATTATATAGAGAAATGCACAGGTAGTAAATTAATGATCCATGATCTTAGAAGGATTATTATGAATTTGACATTAAAGGCAAAATAAGTAAAAGCAAATATAAGTATATGTGGCTATATCAAACTAAATAGATTCTTCACAGTAAAAGAAACCATCACCGAAACAAAATGGCAACCAACGAATATGAGAAAATATTTGCAAACAACAGCTCCTACAAAGAGTTAAGTCCAAAATATATAAGGAACTCATGCAACTTAACACCAAAACAACAATTTAAAAAATTGGCAGAAAACCTGACACTTATCCCAAAAATACATACAAATGGCTAACAGATACATGAAAAGATGTTCAAACTTCACTAGCTATTAGAGTAATCTAAATCAAAACTGCAGTGGTATATCACATCTCATCTGTTAGAATGCCTGTTATCAAAATGACAAGTTATAACAGGTGTTGGGGAGTTTGTGGAGAAAAAAGAACCTTCATTCACTGCTGGTGGGAATGGAAACTGATACACACAATATGGAAAATTGCCTGGAAGGTTCTCAAAAAAATTGAGTTATCATATAACTCAGCAGTCACTCTCCTGGGTATCTACCTAAAGATTGAAAACATTTATTCACAAAGACATATGCACACCTATGTTCATTGCAGTATTATTTATAGTGGCCAACACAGGACAATAACTAAAGCGTCTTATAGCAGATGATTGACTAAAGATATGGTACATATATACAAAGGGACACTACTCAGCCATAAGAAAGGATGAAATAGCACCATTTGCAACAACATGGATGGACCTTGAGAACATTCAGCTAAGTAAAATAAGTTTGTTAGAAAAAGCTAAGAAACTTATGATTTCACTCATATGTGGGATATAAAATTGAAATCAACAAATGAACAAATAAGAAAAACAAACAAACAAAACCTCAAAGACACACAACAGTATGGTGGTTACCAGAGGGGAGGGTGTTAAGAGAGGTAATTAAAGATAAATGGGATCAAATATATGGTGACAGAGGAAGGTTTGACTTTGGGTAGTGGACATACAATGCAATAATGTATCATACAATGTATCATAGAATTACACACTTGAACCTATATACTTTTTTTTCATTTCTGATTTTATTTAGGTCCTCTTATATTTTCTTTTTTTAAATTATTTTTTCTTTATTGATTAAGATATTATGTATGTGTTCTTATCACCCCATGGTCCCTCTAGCCCCCTCACTCATGCCCTCACCTCCCTGTTGTCTGTGTCCATTGGTTAGGCTTTATGCATGCATACAATTCCTTTGGTTGATCTCTCCTCTTTATCCCCGCCCTCCCCTACTTTCCCTCTGAGGTTTGACAGTCTGATCGATGCTTCTCTGTCTCTGGATCTGTTTTTGTTCATCAGTTTATGTAGTTCATTATATTCCATAAATGAGTGAGATCGTGTGATATTTATCTTTCTCTAACTGGCTTATTTTGCTTAGCATAATGCTCTCCAGCTCCATCCATGCTGTGGCAAATGGTAAGAACTCCTTTTTAACAGCAGTGTAGTATTCAATTGTGTAGATGTACCACAGTTTTTTAATCCACTCATCTGTTGATGGGCAGTTAGGTTGTTTCCAAATCTTAGCTATGGTTAATTGTGCCACTATGAAAATAAGGATGCATATATCCTTTCTATTTGGTGTTTCTAGTTTTGTGGGATGTATTCCTAGAAGTGGGATCACTGGATCAAATGGAAGTTCCATTTTTAGTTTTTGAGGAAACTCCATACTATTCTCCACAGTGGCTGCATCAGTCTGCATTCCCAACAGCAGTGAATGAAGGTTCCCTTTTCTCAACATCCTTGCCAGCACTTGTCGCTTGTTGATTTGTTGATGATAGCCATTCTGACAGGTGTGAGATGGTACCTCATTGTCGTTTTGATTTGCATGGCTTGGATGATTAGTGACTTTGAGCATGTTTTTATATGTCTCTTGACCTTCCTTATGTCTTATTTCAAAACTATGTATTTAGGTCTGTTGCCCACTTTTTGATTGGGTTGTTTATCTTCCTCTTGTTAAGTTGTATGAGTTCCCTGTAAATGTTGGAGATTAAACCCTTATAGGTGACAACATTGGCAAATATGCTCTCTCATGCAGTGGGCTTTCTTGTTGTTTTGTTGATGGTGTCTTGCTGTAAAAAAGCTTTTTATTTTGATGTCCCATTTTTTAAATTTTCTCTTTAGTTTCCATTGCCCTAGGAGATGTATTGGTGAAGAAATTGCTACGATATATGTCTGAGATTTTGCTGCCTGTGGATTCCTCTGGTATGTTTATGGTTTCCCATCTTATGTTTAAGTCTCTTTTTTAAATATATTTTATTGATTTTTCTAGAGAGGAAGGGACATGGATAAAGAGTTAGAAACATCGATGAGAGAGAAATATTGATCAGATGCCTCTTGCACACCCCCCATTGGGGATGAGCCTGCAACCAAGGTACATGCCCTTGACCGGAATCGAACCTGGGACCCTTGAGTCCGCAAGCTGACGCTCTATCCAATGAGCCAAACCGATCAGGGCTTATGTTTAAGTCTTTTATCCATTTTGAGTTTATTTTTGTGTATGGTATAAGTTGGTGGTCTAGTTTTGTTTTTTGTTTTTTGTTTTTTTTTGCATATATCTGTCCAATTTTTCCAACACCGTTTATTGAAGAGACTGTCTTAACTCCATTGTTTGTTCTCCCATCCTTTGTCAAATATTAATTGAGCATAGTGATTTGGGTCAGTTTCTGGGTTCGCTATTCTATTCCATTGATCTATGTGTCTGTTCTTGTGCCAGTAGCAGGCAGTTTTGAAAACAGTGGCTTTGTAATACAGCTTGATATCTGGTATTGAGATCCCACCTACTTTGTTCTTCTTTCTCAGGATTGCTGTGGCTATTTGGGGTCTTTTATTATTCCAGATGAATTATTGGAAAGTTCATTCTAGGTCTATGAAATATGCAGCTAATATTAATAGGGAATGTATTGAATCTATAAGTCACTTTGGGTAGTATGGACATTTTAATGATGTTGATCTACCAATCCATGAACAAGGCATGTTCTTTTATCTGTTTATGTCTTCCTCTATCTCTTTTTTCAGTGTCCTGTAGTTTTCCTCATATAGGTCTTTTACCTCCTTAGTTAAGTTTATTCGTAGATATCTTAAATTTTTTTGGTACAATGGTAAATAGGATTGCTTTTTAGTCTCTCTGTAAGTTCACTATTGGTATATAGAAATGGCATAGCTTTCTTGCCATTAATTTTGTATTCTGTTACATTTCTGAATTTATTTGTTAAGTCTAATAATTTTTTGATGGAGTCTTTTGGGTTTTCTATCACAATGGCTAGTTCTTCCACTACCATATTTAACAGGAAGTGGTGAAAGTGGGCATCCCTGTCTTGTCCCTGTTCTTAGGGGAAATGGTTTTAGTTTTTGCCCATTGAGTATGATGTTGGCTGTGGGTTTGTCATATGTGGATTTTATTATGTTGAGGTATTATCCTTCTATTCCCAACTTGCTGAGAGGTTTTAACAAGAAAGGGGGCTGGATTTCATCAAAATTTTTTTCTGCATCATTTGATATGACTGTGATTTTTATCTCTCAATTTGTTTATGTGATGTATCATGATTATTGATTTGCATATATTGTACCATCCTTGCATCTTTGGGATAAATCCTACTTGGTATATGATCTTTCTGATATAATGCTGGATCTTATTTGCTAGAATTTTGTTGAGGATTTTGGGATCTATGTTCATGAGGGATATTGGCCTGTAATTCTCTTTCATTGTGTTGTCTTTATCTGGTTTTGGTATTAGGGTAATGCTGGCTTCATAGAATGAGCTTGGAAGTGTTCCTTCCTCTTTAATTTTTTGGAATAGCCTGAGGAGGATAGGTTTTAGTTCTTCCTTGAATATTTGGTAAAAAATCCCCTGTGAAGCCGTCTGGTCCGGGGTTTTTGTTTTCTGAAAGCTTTTTGGTGACTGCGTCAGTTTCTTCCATAGTTATTGTCCTATTAAGATTTTTAGATTCTTCCTGATTAAGTTTTGGAAGGTTGTATTTTTCTAATAATATGTCCATTTCCTCCAGATTGTCTAGTTTTTTTGAATAAAGTTGTTCATAGTATTTTTTTAATTTTTAGTATTTTTATTATTTTTTTATTTTTATTTTTTTAAATTACATAAAGTATTACAAAGATTAGTACAAATATCTCTTTTTTCCCCCTTCCCTTCCCCCAGCCTCCCCTACCCCCCAGTGATTTGTGTCCATTGGTTATGCTTAAATGCATGCATAAAAGTCCTTTGGTTGATCCATTACACCCCCAGCACCCCCCCCCCCGTCCTTGTTGCTTTAATTTGACAGATTGTTTGATGCTGTTCTGCCTCTGTATCTATTTTTGTTCACCAGTTTATAATGGTTATTATTATCCATAGATGAGTGAGGACATGTGGTATTTTTCTTTCATTGACTAGCTTATTTCATAGTATTTTTAACAATCCTTTGTTGCTGGAAACTGATTATTTTTATGCTGGAAACTGATTGTTTTTAACCTACTTTGGTTGCTCTGAAAGGTCAGAGCTATGCACCCATTGTTTAAGTTGAAACATTGTTAATTACAGCAAATCTCTACCTGTTAATTACATGTAAAATTCTTCCTTGGAATTTCCTGATATTGTTGTTTTCTCAGAGACTCAATAAAAGGCTGGTGAGACTCAGGCATCAGTGGGCAATCTACCCTGGTAGAGGAAAGATGCCACGCCTGGTCCCCCAGTTTCCAAATTGATTCTTTTCCAGTCTCTCTCTCTTCATTTTGTGTGCAGCCTCCTTCAGAACTCAAACCCTGAACAGGAACCCTGAACCACGCTGGACGTGTAAGGGGCTTCAATACATTGTATTTCTGTGGGGTCTGTTGTTATTTTGCCTCTTTCACTTCTGATTTTGTTTATTTGTGTTCTCTCTCTTTGCTTCTTGGTGAACCTGGTTAGAGGTTCATCAATCTTGTTTATCTTTTGAAAGAACCAGATATTGGTTTCATTGATCTTTTGTATTGCTTTTTGTTTGTTTGTTTGTTTATTTTGGTCTCTATGTCATTTATTTCTACTCTGATTTTTATTATCTCCATTCTTTTGCTCACTCTGGGCTTTTATTGTTGCTCTCTTAATAAATCTGTAAGTTATGGTGTTAGATGATTTATAGAGCTATGAACTTTCCTTTCAGGACTTCTTTCATTGTGTCCGATAGATTTTGGATTGTTGTGTTTTCATTGACATTAGTTTCCAGGATGTTTTTAATTTCTTCTTTGATCTCATTGGTAACCCAATCATTGTTTAATAGCACGCTATTCAGCTTCCAAGTGTTTTTATTTTTTCATTATAGTTTATTTCTGATATTATGCCATTGTGGTCTGAGAAGATGCTTGATATGATTTCAATCTTCTTGAATTTGGAGAGACTTTGTGACCCAATATGTGGTTTATTTGTGAAAATGTTTATGTGCACCTGAAAAGAATGTATATTCCATGGCTTTGGGGTGAAATGTTCTGAAGATGTCAATTAAGTCCATCTGATCTAGTGAGTCATTTAGGATTGCCGTTTCTTTGCTAATTTTTATCTAAAAGATTTATCTAGTGATGACATTGGGATATTAAAGTCCCCTACTGTGATTGTATTGCTGTTGATCTCTCCCTTGATATCTTACAGGAGTTCTGTCAATTTTAATAATCACAAGTTCTGCCCACTAAGGCTCTTAGACTCCTTGTATAAATGATGTAATCCAAATTGGTTAGGCTTATATGCATGCGCACAAGTCCTTTGGTTGATCTCTCTCCCTTACCCCCATCCTCCCCTGCCTTCCCTCTGAGGTTTGACATTCTGATGGATGCTTCTCTGTCTCTGGATCTGTTTTTGTTCATCAGTTTATGTTGTTCATTATATTCCAGAAATGAGTGACATCATGTGATATTTATCTTTCTCTGACTGACTTATTTCGCTTAGCATAATGCTAGTTAATATATCTTTTTATTTGTTTAAAAACAAAGTGGAAAGAAGTGTTTCATTGAAAATATTTTTTTTCTATTTACAGTATAGTGATTTGGGCAGTACCAATTACTAGTAGATGTTGACAGTTGAAAAGCTAGTAGTCACATTTAAAAGGTAATTGTAGTTAATATTTACATAGTATATAATATAAAAAATATGTAGTGGGGAATGAATGGTTGGCTGTTGGTATCAGAAACAAAATGTTCCCAGTGTTTGATAGGTTAATGGTGTTGTATTTTAAGCTCTATATGCAACTAGCATTTCAAGTTTAAAAGACCAAAGGCCAATCATATCTGTTTACTTCCTCTGGGGGTTGTTATGTATAAACAGAATGGTATGTTTGTTTAAGAAATAGCTTATTTTTGTAATAATATAAATAAAATGGAAGTATCCCTGTTGGGAGACATTTTACACAGCCATCCATGCAGTCCACTGATAAATAGTTTGGAGTAATTTATTTTTCCAGTAAAAAATTCTCAAGAGGGACTAAGTTATTTTGCCTTTTGAAGAGGATATTATTCATAGGCTTCCTTACTACCGGCACTTTTTGCCATGAATTGCATAAGCACCAAAGAAGAAAATCACAGTGTTGTTAAGTGACTGACATATTCTGGTGTAGGGAATGTTCAGCCAATAAATAACTGGCAGCTAAATGCATCAAGCTTGTTTGTAAG
Organism: Murina feae; assembly: GCA_004026665.1. Taxonomy (NCBI): domain Eukaryota; kingdom Metazoa; phylum Chordata; class Mammalia; order Chiroptera; family Vespertilionidae; genus Murina; species Murina feae. The sequence goes on along the minus strand of PVJC01018387.1, from coordinate 8,906 downwards.
AAAAACCCCCATAAGCACTAGTTACAATATCAACACTAAGTTTTAAGTGTTTTGAAAGTATTTTTGTAAATGTTTATTTTCATACTCTTTATAATCCTTCCTAATATTCTTTTAAATGAGTAATTATGCCTCTGATGAAATTGTATAAATATGGTAGAAGAAAAAATGATGTAAGATAATTTTTATGTTGTCATAATGCCTTTATTCATGCATGCATGCATTTATTGCAATGACAACTTACATGGTGCCAAACACAACTCTAGATCTTACTTACATGCATAAGAATTATCAAAAGGCCCCTTCTTCAAGTATCTCAGCCTAGAAGGAAAAGTGACATGTAAATATACCATTATAATTCTGCATTGTAAGCCATAATGTCTTTAGGCAGTCTCTTGAGTCAATTATTCCTGTTTCCTCTTATAGCGCCCCAAAAACATCTAAACTAAGTTCCTGCGTTAGAAATTTCCCCAGTCCCTACCACTCAAGATCTCCTTTTTAATCCAGTAAACCTGCTGTGCCTTTTCTGTGTTCAATTTATTTCATTTTCTAAACCTAATTGTTTAGATTCAATACTTCTTTGATCTTACTTTCCCCTCTCCACAGAATTCTGTCTCTCCAGTCATCCTTGACTCCACAGTTGGCCAACTTGGGCCAGCTCTGTTTCACCTCTATGTCTAGGAATGGATCAGGATTCTATACTTTACTGTGGGCTGAAGTATCCAGGTCTCTGCTTGTTTTGGAGAAGGTCAATTTAATTGTAAAAAAGTAATGCACTAAGTTCTATAGGACTTGAGAATAGAAACTCTTATGGTTTTCTCTGCCTGGTATAAAATGTTGGAATAATCTGTTTTTTGAAACTGGAATTTGTCATTTTTAGAATTAGTGACTTTACTCTTATGGGGCAAGATCCCTCAAAGTATTTCTAGGAAAGTCAAAAGTCATTAAAAATAGCTCCCAACATTTCTAATTTTCTAAGATAATTTGATTATGATTTGTCTTATATACACCTTATCCTATTAATAAAAGCCTATGTCATCATCATGACCTCACACTGTGACACCCTCACGCTGCAACAAGCAATCACCAGGGGGCTGTGTGTGCAGCAGGCGAAAGCAGGTGGACCGGGCTGCGTGTGCACGTGGATGGGTGGGGGCTTGACACTGTGTGCACAGCGCAGAGGCAGGACCCCTGGCTCTGGCCTACCTCTTTGGGGCAATCCATCCAGGAGCCCTGGATAGGTGGGTGGGGCCTATCTTTTTGGGGCGATTGATCAGGGGCCTCCTGCACTGTGAGAGGGCACAGGTCAGGCTGGGGGACCCTCCCCTCACCCGTGCCAAGTACCTGAATTTTGAGCACTGAGCTTCTAGTATGTTTAATAAAATTTACTAATGAAAGCATCTGGGTCTGTAGTTTTCATTCTGGAAAGTTTTTAAATTGTGAGTTCAACGTATTTAACTGATATAGGGCTAATTAATTTTTTATATTTTCTTGCATTATTGGGAATTTTATCTTTGAAGGAAATTTGTTTATTTCACATAAGTTATTGAACTTATTTGTATATAATTATCTATACTATTCTATTATGTTTCATATCTATATAATTTGTGGTGATAACCTCTCTTATTTCTGATATTAATAATTTTAACTTTACTCTTTTCATCTTAGTCTAGCTAGAGGTTTATCAATTTTATTTATCTTTTCAAATAAATACATTTTGACTATAATTTTTTTATATAAGACATGCTTTTATATGACTCATTTATTTATTTATTTTTATTTTTATTTTTTTATTTAATTACATAAAGTATTACAAAGATTAGTACAAATATCTTTTTTTTCTCCTTC
>PVJC01018386.1:0-31397 GCA_004026665.1 Murina feae | reverse complement strand
GTGTCTGTGCTTAAGTGGATGTGTAGTGCGCTGTATTTAAATATGTATTGGGTGGGAGGAAAAGACAAGAGAGGATGTGAGGATTTGACAAACTCTTGCAAGTGTATCTGATTCTCTGGACCTCCAGTGGCAAGTGACTTCTTTATGCTTCCTTAGCAGCACCTCAATCTCAGTAAAACCGTTGCTGGTTTCCAAAACATCTAGTGCATATTTTGGTCACATGTTTTCCTAAAATCAGAATGATACTATCACTATAATGGCAAAGGATTTCTATTAGTTATTAGTTGCTAAGCACTATTGAAATGGCTACGTATTATTTCCTCCTTGAAGTAGATGAAACAACTGAGGCACAGAGTGGTTAGGGGAGGTTTGGATATGGGCAGACTTCTCTAGAGCCTGAGCTAGCCAACATGTCTACCTACCCAAACCTTTTCAGTTCTATTTTGATCCTCCCCTATGAATCCAGTCAGCTTTATGCCTCAGGGATCTGTTCCTCAATTCATAGCAATAGTTAATACAATTTGGCTAGTCATTGTGCATTTGCTTATATTTTCTCTGATCTGGTTGCATTGTATGTTTGAATGCGTGCTTGGATATCGGATGATGCAATCTTGGAAGGTCAACCTTCCTATGCTCACTTTATCTTAATCTTTCTAGTCAGTCTACCATTATCCTGACCACTAGCACATATGTGTTCAAAATGTAGTGGCTTGTATGTAGTATTTACAAATAATCAAATGAAATTCAGAAGGAAAGAAATTAATTTCAGACTTATTCTAGATGAACTTGTGTGTGTGTGTATTTAATGCTCAGTTTTCTACAGCTAAAGACCCAAGGTATGGCCCTATACCATCGCCCTAAGTTTACGATCAGCATCAGTGAGCCCAGCCAGTCAAGATGACGTGGAGCAGGAGAGCTAAGCCTCTGGTTGGTCAAGCAAGCATACAGGAAGCCACTCCTCTAGGTGGTTATGATTCAACCACTGATTCTTCACCTCTCACTCTATTTCCTGAACTTCCCAGACCCCCCCTCCCCCGCTTATCATCATAGCTAAAATTGCCCACCATTGAAAGTGGACCATTTTCTCAGGGAAAGCAGAGCTAATAGCCTCATCTCTATTCTACATTCCTGCCCCAATAACAATTGATGTTACTTTTCCCTTACTATCACATTTATGTTCCAAAATAAATTGAAACTCCTTCCCAGGATTCCCCATTTCTGAAGACAGTGAATGTATTTCACTGACTTATTCCCAAGAAAAGTAATGTACTTATTAAAACTTCTTATTTATACTTAATAAAACAAATACACTTATTAAAGCATTTTAAAACACCCCAAAGAGGACTATATTTTCTGCATGTTTGTTGATAACAATTGGTGCTTGGTCATAAATAAGTATAAATATGACTCCTGAATACTAGTGACAATGAGATGCCATATTTGCATCTCCAGGAATTACATCTGTATGCACTACACACATGCACTTCATGTGGTCTTGTTCACTAAATACTGTATAGTTTCTTCTGGAAGGTAAATTTGCAATTTAAGCAACACACCTTAAAACTTTTCATGTTGTCCCGGAAAAAGTACTCCACACGTCATAATGACAAGATCAATTTGAATGAGAAGGATGCTGACATAATTTATAATTTTCTTAGTCAACAACAGAGAGTGACAATAACCCAACCCATGTGACATTTGGTAACAAAATGTTGCAAAAAGAATCAAAAGACTAGAGAACGAAGCAGTTGTATAATCAAGATTGTGAAAGGCCAAATATGGGGCTAAATGTTGGACACCATATGCAAATTTTACAGCTCACTCTTCCTGAGTAAGAAATCCTGAGCATGACTTAAATATCATAAACATTTTACAAGTCTTCCCCAACAGCAGATTTCCTGTACTGGGAGTTAAAGGGCAAGTGCAAACCTGAGAACATGGTCTACATATGTATGACAGATATAAAAACACACAGAATGACCTTTACTAACATAGCAGGTTGGCCACTTTTATCCTGAAGAGAAGCTGCCAGAAGGAATCCACATTTTGACAGAGTCACTGATATTTAAAATCTGTAGCCCTGAAAATATAGTGGTCTCCTTTATCGTTATATAGAAAATTGTCCCCTACTGGGTGAGTTACATCAACTTTCAATTATTCAGAATTTCTTCTTTATTTATTTCTAACTGAAACACAAGAAGAGACATACTTTATCCAGATAGAACGCACTTTTTCTCTAGTTGGTTTCTAATGCCCTGCTCTGATACGGTTAATTTTACAAGCTGATTATGGCCTGTACAGCATAATGGCAGAAACAAGGAGCTTATAGTTAGGTCTCTGCCCTCAAATGACTTGATCAACTTTATATTATGTGAGTACAGGATCAAGAAAGAGGGGAGTGGAAGGACACAGTGAGAAGAGATGGTTCACCATGACGACAACGGGACAAGGTAAAAAGACCAAGTGATGGAAGGACAGCAGATTGAGTTAGGGCCTTAGTTTTGCCTGGGGCCAAATCAAATGCATGCTCATTCCTGCCTTCCTTTCATCTGCCATCCTAAAAGAAACTTCCCAAATGGTTTGTTTATCCACAGGGTAGAAGTCTGGCTCAATCCTATATAATAAAAAGCTAATATGCAAATCGACCAAATGGCAGAACGACCAGTCACTATGACGTGCACTGACCACCAGGGGACAGATGCTCAATGCAGGATCTGCCCCCTGGTGGTCAGTGCGCCAGAAACCAGGCTCACAGCTGATGAGTGCAGTGTCTCCCACCCCTGTGGCAGCGCTAAGGATGTCCAACTGACGGCTTAGGCCCGCTCCCTGGGTAAACCACCCCTCCCCCGACTCTCAAGTGCACAAATTTCATGCACCGGGCCTCTAGTAAACTATAATCATAGAAACAAAAGTTGAAACCCCAGGAAAGGAATCTGGACTTGTTTTTTTGTTTGTTTGTTTTGTTTTGTTTTAAATTTAGATTATGGTCTAGACCAGTTTATTAGTAGCATTTGTTTAATCCACTCAGGAAAATTAAAAGTTGAACAAATATTCATACACTGGGACAAAGATCCAACCTCTTTGAAACGGCATTCTTGTGTTTACTGAAGTCATGGAAACACTACCCTCAAACCTGGAATTGGAAAAAGTGGCAGAAAACATAGAGCCGGAGAATCTGAGCCATGATCTCCTACCTGCACCATTTCAAATATCTGTAAATTCTGTTGCGTTTGAAATTCTGCTGTCTCTAGTGAGCTTGTTACCTCCTACTAATTCTAAAGGACGTGGTCAGCAGGCAGAAGAAAGCCGTTAGGCACTGCTTATTGGCTGTACATTCACAAATCTCAGCCACAAAAGAGTGTTTTCTTCTCCACATTAGATTGAAAGCCCGAAGAATGTGAATCTTAAACACGCCGGATCTTGAGAATTATGCCCTGGCATATCTGTATACTCAAGTTATTTATTTTTGTAAGAAACATTTTACAAGGCTCCTTTTTTAGTGTTGGAGCCAGTAGCACCGCTTTCTGTACATTGAGAAGATAGAAGCCTACGAGAAAGATCATTCCAGCACACTAAATGAATTAAGTTCATCAGACATGCCCTGAGACCACTGCGGAACCTAATATGTAACATCAGGAGAGTTTATTTTTCCATGTATCCCTCTTCCAATTACTGTATATTTTAGCTCTGCCACTTTATGTAACATTATGTAAAGAATTCTCTATTAAAGTCGTAGCAATGAACTCCAGGGCTTCTGGTCCACTTTGCATGGGATAAACAGCCTACATATGTTATTAATTTCAAGTGAATTTCATCTGTGGCTGCTGTCACTGGGGCTAGATAACAAATATAACAGCATGGGAAGTGATGCTGAAGATATTATTAGTATTATTATTTTATCTGGATTTTTAATCCAGCTTGCAAGAATGTTTTTCATGTCAGGCAAAAAAAAAAAAAAAAAAAAAAAAAGAAAAGAGGAGGCTGTAATCCTATCTCCGGACAATCTGTGTTAATAGCAAACATGGGGAAATGTAATTCGTCTGCTTTGAGAACTTTGTTGAGGGAGTTTTACAAACTACTCTGAAAATTAGCCATAATCCACTTGGAAGAAAAGATGTGATTATATGAGAGAAAGGAATTTTCCCAGTGGAGAGGGCTACTTGTTGAAGCACAATAATAAAACATTGTGAAATTACATTCCCTCAATCATTTAAGTAAAATATTAGGCATGTGGCTTTATCAGAATCCTGAAGCTGATTATTTCTGTGCTGGGTCAACTTTTTATTCCATGCTATGTTCTTAATCATGAAGTTTTTCAGATCTTGTTAGTCTGATACACATTTTGTATGTTATGGTTGCCTTGTTGGCTGACTTTTTAAAATATGTCTTGTTTCATCTACTAGATTAGAAGACTACAAAAGGGGATATCTTGTTATAGATGTTATATTTAAAATAATAGTAGGCACCCAGAATACCTGATTCTAAATATATTAACTCATTCTATTTTTCACATTGGACCACACAGCTCTCCTAGTTTTTGTTGTTGTTGTTGTTTTAGTTTGTTTGTTTGTTTTTTCTTAATTGTGCCATATCTATTGATTCTAAGCATATTCCTCAGATTATATACTAGAATATAGTAATTGGTAAATAAATTTTGTTGGATTAAAGCACTGTTTAGTTTTTACTCTTTCAGTTTTATACCCATCAATATAAAAAGAATTACAGTAGTCCAATGAATTCTAATTTACATCTAGTTACTATATCTAGCTAGTAATTTATTTAGCTAGTCAAAGTTGGTCTAATGTTTAACAATCATATGAATTATCATAGCACTTATTTATTAATATAGCTTAGAATTTCTTACTTTATTTAAATGTTAGTTTTAATCAATTATTTATTTAAATCAAGAGAGATTATTGAATTATCAGTGTTGAATTCTAGAAATACAGATTTGGACAGAATAAGATTGTTTCCTAGATTATACAAGGACTCTCTGAAAGGCATTTTAAACTAAATTAAATGCTCATGTAAAGAAATATATGCATATACTAAGTTGCTTTTTATTCATATGATTTCTCACTATCTCATATGATTCATACTATTTCTCAATTCTGCTTAATTGTGTGTTTTATTACATTTATTTTATTTATGTCCTAGAAATGGCACATATGCTGAATCAACAGGCAATAAACATGAAAAAAAGTGGAATAAATTGACTTAATATTCCTGAGTTCATAAGTAAAATACAGTAAACATTGATAGTGCTTATCAATTGGAATTTATAAATTCTTATTTATGAGACTTTCTATACCAGAAAGAAGAGAACAACTTTTTCTGGACGTATAAATAGGGAATCGATAGTAATCTATGATTCATGATAATATTACTAGAAGTAATTGTCTACTAAAAAGGTTAAACCTCCGTTTTTAAATAAATCTATCTCAAATGTGATTTATAAAGCAAATGCTATTGAATTTTTATGTCTCTGCCTTCACATTGAATTGTGTCCCTCTAAAGTACTGGTGGTACCCCTCACTCAGATGCTGGGAGCTGCATCTTATGCCATAAATATGATACTTTATGAGTTCGACATAATGCATACAGTAAGCCTTAGGTGTATTGGGATCAAGCTAAGTTCATTACATTTTCACTACTGCACTGTAAAATGCATTTTAGTCCCTGTCCAAGTTATTTATGTCTTAACATTAGATGCAATCTTTTTAAAGAGTAAGGTGAGCTATTGGGGGGGAAAGGACCAGATGTAACATTTTCAGCTTTCATCTGCAAACTCTATTCTTGGAGCCCAGGGACCTCAGCAACACAATTAAGGTTGTATCGACCTGTCTCATCATTACAGTATAGACAGATGGACTAGGGCTTTGCAGTTACACATTTATGGAACTTCTGATTTTGGGTGGTTTTTAAGGGAATCTAGAGTTTCAAAAAGATGTAAAATTGACACTCTCTGAGGTCCTTCATGCTCTTGTGACAGAGTAGTAATGGAAACGGGGGGTGGAGTTTCCTTGTGGAGTTCCAAGCACTAAAGGGAAATCAAGGCAAGACATTGAGAATCAATGGACTAGCTCCTAAAGGCAGAGCACAGAGCAGCCCCTTCTGAATCCTGTAGACATGTTTGCAGATGATGCTCTAGGTGCTGGGCTAAAGTACTTTATGTCTATGCTTTCTTTTTATTCCTCTCAAGAAACCCAAATACACACTGTAATCCCCATCTTACAGATGAGAAAACTGAGGCAAATAACTAATAAGTCAAATAACTAATAAGTCAAATAACTAATGTTATAGCCAAAAACAAAACAAAAAACAAACTGGCATTCAAATCTAGCTTGAAGTCCGAAGATCATCTTTCTATCTACTATATGCCACGTTCTCCATTTGCCAAATACAGCACTTGATTCGGACTGCATGTCTGAGATTTCAAGCTATTTTATTTCTTCATTAAATAGACCAGGTTACTGACTCAGCCCTGGTCTGAGCATGTGTGATAAGTCTCCTCTTCAAGGCTCAGTTTTTATATTTTTAATTTCACTGGACTGTAGGCAAGCAGATCCTAACCCAAGTAAATGACAGAGTCCTTCTTCTATTGCTGGCCATGGAGTTTGATTTTACCCTTCATAAATGCCAAAAATAAAAGTATGAATATCTTGTCACTTTAAAAACCATCAAAAACGATGCATACAATTTAAAAGAAAGGCTCCCTTGTAACTAAAAGACAAACATTGTTCCGTGGAGGCAGTGCTGTTCTGGCATCTAGAGGGCTCTGTGGGATCGCCTCAAACACCCCTTCTCTTGCCATTGCCGTGGTCATCTAGGTCCAATTCCTTCTCTATTTAGTGCTTTCATGAAAGGAATTAAGGAGACTAGACTATTGGCTATGTTCAGGAATCAGACCAGTCAGAGTTTGAGTCTTGACTTAATACTCACAAGCTCCCAGTTTTCAAACAACTACCTCTTTAAGCCTTTATTTCTTTGTCTTTAAACAGGCATGGTGATTGTATCATGGTGTCTAACTCTTTCTTTTGGGTCCCAGTTTTCTAGTTGCATGAGAACTGTGGGTGCTGTTATATGAGGTGAATCCTGCTCTTCTTGAATTGCTTCTCGATTGCTACTGGTAAGGAAGAGGTGGGGGCCTCAGGAAATGGCTTCCCTGAAAGTAATAGGAAAATTTTGGAAATGTTTGAACCCTTGGTTGTTGTTATGAGTAGTTGGGTCTGGGGAGTGTGCTAGAAATTATAAGAGAGAGAAAATAATTGTCCCTCTACCATTCCAGGTTCTTGGCTAGAACCCAAGGTAATAAAAGACAGAGTAACAAGAGAGACACAAACAGAAGGTTTTGTGTGTGTTTTATTTTTAAAGAGTTAAATACCACGTACACCTTCTGTATATATGGGAGATACCCAGGAAAACTGAGTAAATACAATCTGTAGCAAAAGACAAAAAGAGATATTGTGTAATGGATGTTACACAGATTTAGGTCCTCACTTTCTCCGCTGATAAGAGTTTCTAGAGATTTAGTTATTCTCTTCCTGGTATAGCAAGGGAGACATCCTTAAAAATGAAAATTCCTTTGTAAAACTAACTGTGTCTCACAAAAGGGGAACTTCTACTTGGTTTTTAGAGTTTCTCTTGTGTCTATTGTTGCTTAAAAATAATCATCCTAAAATAATTTTTATGTCAAAGAGGCATATTTTAAGGTGGCCTATTCAGCTCTCCTTGAGAGTTGAGCTCACAGGGAACATGGATGACCATTGTAACACTGTGTTTGGTCTTAGGGACCATTTCCATCAGAATGAGAGATGCCCAGAGACAAACAGAGGTCTGTTGAGGGTGGGATCCATGCTAAAACAGATCGTTTAAGGCTCATCAACAACTATTCTGAAGACACACTGGAGATACAACAGATATAACTTTCTTAAAGGATGCGTTTGAGGCAATAATCTTAATTTAGATAGGCATCCTGCCAATCAGGCACATGCCATTTCCCAATACACCTTGGTAGGACGGCGAAGCCCAGCTATAAATTATAGGTTGCTCTTCAGTACATCCTGTCAGCAGTTGCATGAAGTTCTCCCATGAATTTGCTTTTGTCATGCACAGAACATCTCCTTCTCTGAGGCCTCTTCTATCAACTTGTCTCTGGAGAATAGCTCATCCATCAATATCCACACTTATGCTAGCAACTCTATTCTCAAAACACTCTCTTTAAAGACTATAAAGACTCAAATTCAAATATCATTATAAATCATTAAAGAAATAAATCCATCCTATATAATAAAGGCCTAATATGCAAATTGACTCAATGGCAGAATGACCAGTGGGAGGGGGGGTCAGAGCTGGTGAGTGGGTGGTGCCAGCCCAGCCAAGGCCGGGTGCCTGCAGGCAGAGGGAGTGGATGGTGATTGATGGCTGGGGGTAGGGGAAAGAGGAGAAGCAGCAACCAACAACAGCAGGGTGATCGGGGGTGGAGCCGGCTACTCGCTGGCTGGTGCTGTCCCCCAATTGGCCCTCCTGTTGCCTCCCACAAAGGGAGGCAAGACTATGGCTTCAGTTAGACATCTCCCAAGGGCTCCTGGACTGTGAGAGAGGAACCCTTGGGTGCATGAATTTTCATTCACTGGACCTCTAGTCTAAGCTAATAAAAGAGTAATATGCTAATTGAGTCACTCCACTACATTCCAAGCCATGCCCACCAATCAATCAGAGTGACTATATGCAAATTAACCCAACCAAGATGGCTGCCAACAGCCACAGAGCTAGAGCAAACAGGAGGCTTCGTTGCCCTGGGGATGGAGAAAGCTCCCTGCCTAGGCAGACTGTGGCCTCTGCTCAAGGCAACAAAGTTTCAATTATAGAAGCCATGTAGCTGAAGCAAGCAGGAGACCTCCTTGCCCTGACAATGGAGGAAGCTGCCTGCCTAAGCAAGCTGTGGCCTCCGCTTAAGGCAACAAAGTTTCAATTATAGAGCCAGCCTCACTGGAAGCTTAGGTGACTATGGGCTGTGGCCAGCCTGCAAACAGCCATCAGCCCCTCACCCATGATGGCCCCACCCTCATGGTGATAGAGTTCCTGCTGGGGGATTTGGCTAGCCTGCAAACAGCTCGTAGCCCCTCACTCAGGCTGGCCAGGAATCCCAGTGGGAACCCCACCCTGATCCGGACATGCTTCAGGACAAACCATCCAGTCCCCACCCATGAACCAGGCCTCTATCCTATATAATAAAAGGGTAATATGCAAATTGACCCTAACAGCAGAATGACTGGGAATGACTGGTTACTATGACACACACTGACTTCCAGGGGGAAGACACTCAATGCAGGAACTGCCCTTGGTGGTCATTGCACTCCCACATGGGGAGCTCTGCTCAGCCACAAGCCAGGCTGATGGCTGCCAGCACAGCAGTGGTGGTGGGAGCCTTTCCTGCCTCCTCAGAAGCACTAAGGATGTCCAACTGCAGCTTAGGCTGCTCCCCACTGGCAAGTGGACATCCCCTGAGGGCTCCTGGGCTGCAAGAGGGATGTCTGACTGCTAGCTTAGGGGAGTGGGCCTAAGTCAGCAGGTGGACATCCCCCGACGGTTCCCAGACTGCAAGAGGGCACAGGTCGGGCTGAGGGACCCCGCTGAGTGCACAAATTTTTGTGCACTGGGCCTCTAGTATGAATATAAACAGCTATAAAAAAGGCAAGCTTCAAGAACACACATTACTTTGCAAGTCCTCATACAGTGACTAAATTAGAAGATTTTCATGAGCAGATATATTTTAGTGATTGGCTAGAAGATCTATGGAAAGAGTAATATTACCCATAGAGAGTTGAGGTGAGTAATTCTTAACTCTTTTATCTTCACATGATGCCTAAAATCTAATTGTATTAGTTTCCTATTGTCACTGTAAAAAAAAAAAAAAAAAAAAAAAAAAAAAATGCCGGTACCACAAACTTCATGGCTTATCTTACAACTCTGGAGGTCAGAACTGTTACAAATCAAGATTTGGGCAGGACTGCATTTTTTATTGAGATTCCAGAATGAAACCCATTTCCTTGCCCTTTTCTAGCTTCTAGAGGTTGCCCACATTCCTTGCTTCTTGGCTCATCTCCAAAGCTCATTTCTCCCTCTGATTCTGTCATCACATCTCTTTCTGTCATTCTCCTGCATTCCTCGTATAAGAACCATTATGAATATACTGAGTCCACTTGAAAAATCCAAAATGATCTCATCACAAGTCCCTTAATCATGTCTACAAAGTCTCTTTTGCCATGGAAGATAACATTCAAAGATTCCATGGATTAGGGTATGGGAGTCTTTGGACAGCCATTGTTCAGCCTATCACACAAATCAGCTGATATCTAGTGAACATTTACAGTCATTATTTCCTTCCACTTGAAAGTATTGAGTACCTCTTATAATGTAAATTATCTGTTAGGATTTAGTGATACAAAAATGAATAAGACTTTGTCCATGGCCATAACAATAAGGACATTATTTAGCCCATATTAAGGTCTTCATATGGACTAAACACTCTGGGTATTTAATTCTTCTTTTAATCTCACATTAAACTTATTGTGTAGGTGCTATAACTTCCTTCATTGTATACCTGTAAACCGGAAGTCACTGAGAAGTTAAATAATTTCCTAATGTAACCCGTAGTAAGAGGTAAAATTAGGATCTGAACCTAGGAGGCATGCTGCCAGATGGTCCTCTATACAGTTCAATATCTACTTCTGGTCCATATAAATCATTCAGACTTCAGCTAAATTTAAGAACAGTTCCTGGTACACAGTAAGTACTCTGTAAATCAAAATGATGGCAACAATGATGATGATGGTAGTTTCGATAAGGATGACGAAGAACACATCGACTACATTTATTAGGGAGAGTTTGGGCTAAGGAAAGGCTGAACTCTAACGTTCACTTATTCACTAGCACTGCTGGGATATCCAAATACTGAAGAATTAAGTGAATGGGAATCCCAGAAGACAGGTCCTGATGAGGAAGGAGGAGAGTTGCTTACTTCCTAGTTACCATTTTTATCTGAAGTGTCTGCAATCTACTCCTGGAATGAAAGCATTTGTCCTATGACTTTCCTAATTATCAAGTAATTAAGGAAATGATGGATAACTACTGCCTCTTTCCAGTAAAACAAGGTAGGTGGGCCAGGGCCCTAAGCAAAGGGGTGTGATGGATACATAGCAAGGCATCTGCCTTAGCAGCATAATCTCAGCTCCCAGCACAGTAAATGCAGCCAATCTTTTAAACGGTCCTGTGATTAGATTTACTCTAAACTATATCCTTTCTCAGATGTCCAAATCCAGAAAACTTTCTGTCATCTCACACCTAAAAACATTGAAGTTCACAAATGAACATCTCAGTTTACTAGCAGCAACAAAAGGAAATGTCTACAAAATGAAACTCAATAATGATCATTGAATTTCTATTAACTATCTTGGGAGTTATAGTTTCACTAATAGGGATAGAAAGAAAGCCATTTTAGTTGCTACCATGACAAAATGAAACTCCACAGAAATTAATCACAACATTGTATTTACCTTGTTTACTTAGTCCATTTTCTCAGCCGCTCCACCTTCTCCACTATCACCCCTATGGTTCTGGATTTCAATCCTGAGTTTTATTTCAAGCATATGATTACACTGGCTTTCTTTTTACTATATTAGTTTTTATTGGTGAATTTATTAAAATGAATAATATTTAAACCTTTGTACAAAGGTATTGAATCAAGCCCAAATCTAACCATTTATAGACCAGACGGTGCTGAAAATCAACTTACCTACAAAGATTTCCAGATCAAATATCTGCTTAAAAATCACATGAGTAATTGTATGAGAGTTGTGCAAGGTTTATTTCAGAAAGCCCTGAAGCTTGTAACATCTAGTTTGAAAACATTGAAGGACACAACCCCAGAAAGTTTTCAGGTAAATTTGTGCACTAAGCCTGGCTACTTCTGCCTTCTCTCAGGTGATCTTTGGGGCAGAAGCCCATTGGGCTGTCTGGAACTTTCTCAAAGGCACCCTGCAGTCAGAGTACCTTTCTAACCAATCTTCCTTCTTTCCCCCTCTTTCTTCATAGGTGTCAAACCTGCATTGGTCAAAAGGTCTTCTTGCCAACTCCTGATCTCGTTGCCCTTTATCTTACAGAGGTATTGCCTTCAGAACCTTTCCTATACTTTTCTACCTTGGCTTCTGCTTCCTGTAGGACCCAACTGTCAGAGGGCCATGATCCAGGGTACTTGCCTGGCATGTAAAGTCATCATCATCTCCACGCATCCTCAAACTATGACCCGCGGGCCACATATGGGTGTTTTTGCTGCCGCTGCCTGTCCTGCTTAAAATAAATTATGTGCAGTGTGCACAGGAATTTGTTCATAGTTTTTTTAAAACTATAGTCCGGCCCTCCAACAGTCTGAGGGACAGTGAACTGGTCCCCTGTTTAAAAAGTTTGAGGATACCTCGAGACTCTAGATTCTAGAGCGTCTTCAAACTGATTCCTTAATCATTCCCATGCTGACTGCAGGCAGTCAGACTCCCACATATGCTGGTGATGCCCCTCTGCAATATGCCTCATTTATTCAGGCTTTGGTTCATATCCTATTTCCTGTCCCTTGTGATGCTATGCGTTTAAGTGCTAATAACTCAAAATTTAGTTTAAACCCACAGACTTTGTGAAGCCCAAGCAGATTTATAAAATCTCCGGGATTCTCTAACATTTAGAGGAAAAAACCTCCTAGTTCATCCCTTAAATATTTCAATAGCTTATTTAACTTTAATATTCTTAAGGTTAATTAATAAATCTTTTATATCCCCTTTCTCCTCTCATCAGCTAGTAAATTTCTGGGTACATAGAACATTCTTAATTCTTTTTGTCATTGTTAATGAATTCAGACCTATGCACCAACAATTAAAATGCTTCAAGAATAATTACACTAGGCTGAAGTCTAATAGTGGCTACTCTCTGATAAAAAAGAAAAGGGCTGGACCTCAGATCTCATAAGGAAGCAGTCATATTTCTAATTAAATTTCAGACCTGTTAGGAGGTTGTGCCGTGATTCAATGATAATGAGAAGCCTGGACACTAAAAGGAGCAAGTATAATAATGAAATGGCTTTCTCCTATAAATCACACAGGAGAATATATATATATATATATATATATATATATATATTCTCATACCGCCTGGACCAAAGTAGTTTTATTAACTGTTGTAAACCACTTTCTGGAGGAAGGGAGAAACAAAAATAGTCGCTGTCTTATATTTGTTCTAAGTCATGATTTATTTAATGAATCTGAAATGGGATCCTTTTCAGGAAGTAATCTTGACAAACATGCTTATCTCCTTTTGACAGCAACAATAAACTGAGAGTCAAGAAAGCAAGGATCAGAAGAAAAGACGTTGGTGAGTAAGGGTGTGTGTAGCTATGCAAGCTTGTGTCTACAAGCTTCTGTCTGAACTAGGCTGGCTTAGTTGGGGGGAAGTAGGGTGTATCACCTCGAAAAAAAATGGGAGACCCTTTTGTGAGTCTTAATTGCCTTCTGGAAAGCTCATGACTCAACAATACAGCACTTATTGAACTGGTGCGAAAGAAAACAGTGTTTGAAAACCCGGCCCACCCAACTTTAAGGAGCCAGCTCCTCCCCAGAGGCTGATGAGACAGAAATCGGGAAATATGGAGATCCTAGCTCCCTCCAGTAGAAAGAGGTCATGGCACAGGAAGAACAGAAATAAATGTCAGGGCAATACTGTAGGTGCTCCATTTCCTGATGTTGGTTGGACTTTCTCTTTTTGAATTGGAAACAATGCACCCTGGGAAAACTCTTTATGAAAGAGATAGGCTGCCCACTTCTATAATTGCCATACTGTGCTGGTTCATAAAAATTCAGTATCAAATTTCTTTTGAGGGTCATTTTTAAGGCCACCATTTTGCATGGCAAAGCCAGTTCGGTGGCAATAAGGATAAATGGCATTCCCTACCACTCTCATTTTTTTTTTTTTAATGTGGTCCTTCTGGTTCATGTTTTCAAAACCTGTAAACAATGAGCATCTGTTTCTCAAATAGAACCTTTCAATTTAATGTGGATTTCTATCAAAAACAGGTAACATAAGTACTTTTTAGGATGATCTCATGTAAAATACCTTAATTTGGGGTTCTCCAAAAAAAAGATGGAGCTTTTTGAATCTTGACTATTATCTCTTCATGAGCGCTCAATTCATAGTAATAGCACAATATTATGTTCCAGACTCTTCTTTACCCATTTGGTGTCCATGAATTCAGGGAGTAGGTTCAGGTTAGAATAAGAGAATTTGGGATACATCTTTATGATATCTGCAATGACTGGAATTGTTTATTTTGAAATCATTGTCATGGTTTATAGGAAACATATTGGGGAAGAGTAGAGACTTTCCAATTATCTTCAAAGAGGAGTTTAAAACTCAAGTTCAGCAAATAAGAGTCCATACCCCTCTGTTTTTAGAAAGCAGAAATAAAACCATTCTTAGCATTCATAACAAGTTTTCTTTGAATAACTGCTATGGAGCAATTAACAATTCATTAAGCAAAACAGCTTGTTCCTCTTTCTAAAAAAATAAAACAGGTTATGTCTGTATTTTTGAGTGTTGTCTTTTTTATTTTTTTTGTTTTGTTTTACTAGAACTTTTGATGATTGAAATAATTCCTTTGTTAACCTCCTAAGTCATCTATTTTTGACAATGTGTGCAGAATCTTAAATTTACAGTGTCCCATTAAATTTCTAAGTATTAAAAACCTAAATTTTAGCCAATATCACCATGCTACATAGTTTCAACTAATATTCCAGAATAAAAAAATCAATTAAGTATCTGAAAATATGTCAAATATAAAAAAGAGTTTCATTTAAAATCACAAATATTCTTATAAAATATCCTGCTTAGGTAATAAATATGTCAATGTAAAAAAACATCCAAACCTGTAGGGAATGTTTATTAGTTTACATGAGCCAAACTGATGACACATGTCTGGGAATAAAAATCTCAAATGGTCCAGAGAATAACAGTTTTTGCAGCTTCTTTTATGCATTTGAAATTAAAAAAGAATCTTAAGAATATGGGACAGCCCAACTGATGTGGTTTGGTGGACTGAGGGAGGACCTATGAACAAGGAGGTCATGGTTCGATTCCAGGTGAGTGCACCTGCCTGGGTTGTGGGTTCGATCTCCAGTGGAGGGTCAATGATTCTCTCTCATCACTGATATTTCTCTCTCTCTCTCTCTCTCTCTCTCTCTCTCTCTCTCTCTCTCTCTCTCTCTCTCTTCTCTCTCTCCTTTCTTTTTTGAAGTCAATTCAATATGTTAAAAAGGTGAGGTTTAGGAATCTCAGTATGACACAAGGATTTGAGGGTAATTCTGATCCCAGGGGTCTGACGGCCAACCCCTAAGGAGTTCAGCTTTATGTAAATCAGTGGTTCTCAACCTTCCTAATGCCTGGACCCTTTAATACAGTTCCTCATGTTGTGGTGACCCCCAACCATAAAATTATTTTCATTGCTACTTCATAACTGTAATTTTGCTACTGTTATGGATCGTAATGTAAATATCTGATAGGCAACCCCTGTGAATAAAGACTTTGATCTCTTCTGCAACCCAACTGCTTTTTAAAAATGGCCTTTGAGTTAGACCCTGTAAAGTGATTATCCTGTTCTTGAAGACAGTGGGTAGTTGACTCATCTCCTATCCCATGGGCACTAATTGGCATTGATTCTCAGCGCAGTCACTTCCACGGCACACACGCTTAATGATAGCACAACCCCGTGGTTATGAGCTTCATAAATGGAAATATACACAACAGTGGTGGCCTTTTATTTATATACTCATTTCAAAGAGAAGTCAGAGCAGTGAGCTGTGTGCAGTCTGTTTACTAAACAGAGTTGAAGCAAGGGGAGCAGACAGAGACCTTTTCAGCTTAATGTCTACCAGATGATTTAAAAAGTTTCCAGTTAGCTTCCTGCTCACAGCCTCGCCAGCAGCCCTGTAATACCTGTAAAATAATTAGGGTACAGCATGGGCTTAATTTATTCCAAACATTGCAAGATTTCCACATTAGCAATAATGGCTTGCTTATAGTGGAACCCTAGAGGCCACATAAAATAATTGGAGGCTCAAACATTGTAGGTAAAAAGGAGCGTTCAAAAAATGTGCTCCTACGGTGTGTGGTGGGCTCCGCCGAAATGGATTGTGGCTCAATGTTCACATTGTTCTCTCCAGACAGTACTAATTTGTTTCCAATTAAAAGAAAATGATTGCAAATGACTTCACAGAGCAGGCTGGTCAGAGGAATAAGGCCCGGCTTATAATGTTGCCCCCGGAGCCGCGCTCTTTGCTGCAGGGCACATGTCTCGGCGGCATCGCGCAGAGTAGCTGTGTCTGCAGAGAGGCGTTGGAATTACTCGGGAGCTGAAATTTATGGTGCTGTGTAAACTAATTACTACTCTTCATTTAGGTAGTTTGCAGAAGCTTGCAAGTCTTTGTGGAGAGCAGAGATTAATAAACTTGCATCGCAATTCCTTTTGAGCAACTGTTAATGATTACCCGCGTTTTTAATAGCGAGAAGCTTACTCCCCCCTTGTCATGCGAAGGTAATTGTTTCCTTATGATCCTCATCTCATTGATATCTGGACCAGGGGCTGAGGCAGGCATCTGAAGAAGGAAGGGAGAAAAGAAGTGTTTTCGGTAAAATGATAAAAGACACTGAAGACTTCAACCCCTTCGAAGTAAAAGTTAGGAAATTCTTTTTGTTTCTGTGCTTGCATCAAATTCCAGAAAGCAGCAGAAGTGCGGATGTTACGATAAGGAAAAGGAGAAAATGCTCTTGCAATTCAAAATCGAAGACGTACAAAAGTTTAACTCACCTCTGGTCCCTTCACCTCCCTGCACCGTTAGGAGGAAATGGGACTCCGGCAATTGGTAATTAGAAGCACAGAATTCCTCTACACATTCTCTAGAGAGAATCTGAGTCTCCCAGGCATGATTGTGTCTAGGTGGACTTAATTAGCCCAACCCGTTAAGAACTACTGGTCAAAGTAACGTCTTTGAAATAAGAAGTAGATTGTTTCTAATAAGAACAGTCCATTAAACTGGGTTAAATACTGGCCCACAATGACCTCGGATAGCTGTTTTCCTGAGCTCTGAGGACTGTGCGTGAAGCAAAAGAAACGAATTTCAGCTCAAACTTGTTTAAACAAAACAAAAGAGATTGTTGGAACACAAGGGATTATTGGGAGGGCGAGGGAACTTGATTTGTCTAAACTGTAATGTGTAAAGGTTGAGGGGAAGAGTTTGCCACCCCAAAATAGCCTTTCTGTAATATTGACTACTTTAAGCTGGCTGTTTTCAAAAAGCAGAAGACTCAGGAAAAACCTTTGACCTCCTCCGCCTAACTGCCTAAAATAATTTAGATAGAAGACCTGCTCCCGGAAGGGACTTATTATCATAGATCTCTGTAGTTTAATATGAACTAAATGTTGTAGACAGGGAAGAGCTCATCAAGGAACACATGCCAAACCCTGTTTACTATCGTTTAAAGATCCCAATTTAGTGAGGTTCCACATTAGCATGCAGGTTTTTATCCAGTAGACAGGCAAAACGTTTCTGTCTGGTAAACAGTAATCCAAACATTGTTAGATTACTGTTTGGTTTATTGTTTGTAGGAAAATAATACTGTTGTATCTAATCCAGGAATCTCATTCCAACTTTCCTTTATCAAGTCGACTATAAATACCCAGGCTCACACGTTTTCTTTTAAACTGATCTTAATATATTTCTGGTTCCCTTGTGAACTAAATAATTAAATAAAATCGTTGACAAGGCTTCGTGGTTAATTTCACACTTGTATGGGAGCCATGATTTCACCTCTTGGACAATTGTACTATTAAAGAATAAACCAATGCACATTGGGTTTCTTTGAATAAAAATTGATTCAAACTGTGCAGCATCTAATCTAGCAAATAGAAAAGAGCTCCAAGCAGCTGTACAAAATGAAAGACTTTTATAGACAGAAAGGAGAAAATACAAAGGCGATATCTAGGCAAAAGTGAATTGTTTATTGCAAGAATACTTGCCTTTCTATGATGTTAGGGGTCTATCAGACAAATGACCGACCTAAACTGAGAGAACTGAAACTGTAATTAAATTAAGTCTTGGTTTGGGGATATGGGACTCAGCATAAGCAATTCCATTTGGGGCCTGTTGTGCTGTTTTGGGTAATACTTTAGCAATAACTAAAATGCACACATAATATAGTCATGGGTATAACACAAGCTAATATTAGGGTGCACGTACTTTTTGAATTAGTTTCTTACTAAAATTTCCCTAAATACGGAAAATAGGCTTTCTCTTTCTTGAGAAAAATCTTTCTTTTTGAAAAAGTAGGCTTTATATTATTGTCCAACAATCTCAGCGTGTTGTTTTTTGTGTGTGCATCTATGAGGACATTGAATGTATTATTCCCTGCCCAGAGCTCAAATGCAATTATGACTTAGCTTCCTCATTTTTTTTTCAGGTCTCTGCTCAAATGCCATCTTATTGGAAAGGTCTTATTGATTATTCAATCTATAGTAAGGTCTTCTCCATCCCTTAACCACATTTACTTTTCTTCATAGCACTGTTCTTTGGCATATATTTATTTGCTTTTGTCTGTTTTTCTCCATTATACTATACACTTTATGAGACCAGGGACATTATATACTTGGGCCATAGGCATGCTCCCTAGAGAGAGAGCCATGCTGCATCTTCTATCCTGAGGGCTTTTATTTGAGGTCTCAGAGGAAGATTTATATGGAATAATCACCAGCTTTCCTAGTGTGTCTCCTCAGGGTCGTTGTCTCCATTGATTGACAGGTGCTAGGAGAGAGGGTCATTAGCCCTCACAACTGATCCTAAAGTCAGCCATAGTTTTGCTGCTTTTCTGGGCCTGGAGTTGAAAAAACAGATGAGGCCTAGATGTCATCTCCAGGGGTTAATGCTTAAGAGAGTGGTTATGCAAGGGCTTGTAGTTTTGCCCATCCCTGGGCATCTGGGACTCTCTACCTGGTGACCTCTTCACTTGGCCCACCCTTCCTGTCTGCTCAGGCTTATCTCACTGCCTAGGACAGTGGGAAGGCAGATAAAAGACCTTACTTAGCAGCAACACAAGGAAACCAGATGTATAATGATTTTATTAAAATAAAATGAACAACAGTAATAGGTAGGATTGAGCACACACAATGTGTTAGACAGTATTCTAAGTAGTAGATAAACTTATTTTGTCCTCACCACAACCAATGAGGTAAGAATTATTATTATTATTATCCATATTTTATAGATAACGCTGGAAGACACAGACGGTTAAGTAACTTGTCTAAGGTCATACAGATAGAATTGAAAGAATCAAGTCTTGATGTCAGGTAAACAAAAAGGAGATTTTTATATCTCCCTCACATTCTTTTTATAAAAATACATTTTTATTGATTTCAGAGAGGAAGAGAGAGGGAGATAGAGATAGAAACATCAATGATGAAAGAGAATCATTAATTGGTTGCCTCCTGCACACCTTACACTGAGGATCGAGACTTCAACCTGGGCATGTGCCCTGACTGGAATTGAACTGTGATCAACCACTGAGCCATGCCAGCTGGGTTTTCCTTTCACACACATTCTTGCTTAAGAGAATATAAGCTCCACCAGGGCAGAAATTTTGGTCTTCTGTTTGTTTTGTTTTATTACTATATCCCAGGGTCTAGGAGAGTACTTGTCACAAAGTAGATATTCAATAATTAAGTGATGTGGAATGAATTAATTTTTTTTGGTGGTCTACTGTGTTTCAGATGCTTTTCTTAGTATTGGAGACATGTCAGATAAAGAAGAGACCACATAAAGACAGTGAATTCACTGGAAAACTAGAGACATTTGAAGTGCAACACAAAACTCATGCTTTGTACTCACCATTATATCTCAGTTCGGAAATGCAAATATTTTTTCTACTCTGGAAATATTTTATAGCCATGTCTAAATGAATAGTGATCAGCTTCAACAGGCACACTAGGGATCAGTAGTTAAGACTACCTCTCTTTTTATTTATTTATTTATTTATTTATTTATTTATTTATTATTATTTTTTTTTCTTGAGTCAGAGAGCAGGCCCCTTGGGGGTGTTTGAACTAAGCTTTAGAGCTCAGCCTGTCTCTGCCTGTCTTCCTGTGGTGACACAAGAGGGAGGGAGCCTGCAGCTCTCAACAGGACAAATAAGAGAGCAATTTAAATTAAGATGTTAGCTTGGCCAGCATGGATGAATGGTTGAGCATGGACCTATGAACCAGGAGGCCATAGATCAATTCCTGGTCAGGGCATATGCCTGGGTTGCAGACTGGATCCCCAGTGTGGGGTGTGCAGGAGGCAGCCAGTCAATGATTCTCTCTCATCACTGATGTTTCTATCTCTCTCTCCCTCTCCCTTCCTCTCTGAAATCAATACATTTATATTAAAAAATAAATAAAATAAGACGTTACCCCCTCTAGATTTTCCCTGGTCTGAACTGGTCCATGACTGAATTGATTCATTAATAATTTTATGTGTGGAAAGGTAACATAATAATTGCAGTTTTAAACTAGAGATAAAGAGTGAAACACATCAAACAGACTGTCAAATTATAGCAACAAGGACAGGGAGGGACGGGGAGTGGTGGTAACAGATCAACTAAAGGACTTTTATGCATGCATTTAAGCATAACCAATGGACACAAAACACTGGGGGGTAGGGGAGGCTGGGGGAAGGGCAGGGGAAAAAAGAGATATATGTACTAATCTTTGTAATACTTTATGCAATAAAAAAATGGGGGGAAGAAGAAGAAGAAGAAGAAGAAGAAGAAGAAGAAGAAGAAGAAGAAGAAGAAGAAGAAGAAGAAGAAGAAAGAGTGAAACAACTTCCTTAGGGCTGCCTTGTATATAGCAAAAGCCAAATCAAGAGGAGACCTCAAAATTTCTCTGTTTTTTGCTGGGAAATGACTGTGATACTATTAAACCTTTCAAAATCTGTGGCCAATGTTGGGGAAATCCAAAACTCAAATGTCAGAGTTTGGTGAAAGGAAAGGTTTATTGATTGAGAGAAGGGGCCAGGTGAGAAGATGGGTGTCCTAGTGCCTTTTCAAATCATTCTTAAGAAAGCGGAGAGTTCAGGCTTCTTTTAGGTCAGGGGAAGGGGATAATGGGAGGGGCTGTTTTTTGTAGAAATAAGGCAGGCTGGCTAATGATGGAGTCAGAGTCTGAGCATTTCACTCTGTAAGAACAGTGCCTTAAACCAGAAGACTACCAGCAGTCTGACTAAAGGTTTTGCATTTATGGAGCTGTTATTTTAAAAACTTTTGCAAGGGGCACAATTTTGGGTTTCTGGTGAAGTAACAGATATTTCCAGGTGGCACTGGAAATAGATGGACAGACAAGACTGAAATGAGAAAGTTGAGGACATAGTCCCAAAGAGTTGTGAAGAATACTGTATTAAAAACATTTAAGCCCTGGCCTGGTGGCTCAGTTGGTTGGGGATTGTCCTGTGCACTGAAATGTTGCTGATTGAATTCCTGGTCAGGGCACATAACCAGATTGCAGGTTTGCACCCTGATAGGGGGTGTGCAGGAGGCAACTGATTAATATTAGGCTCCCAAATCCACATTTCTCTCTTTCTATCTCCCTACCTTTCTAAAAAGCAATCAACTATTAAAAAACAACAACATTTAAAAATATTTGCAGCTGAGACTGCAATCTCATGGTTACCTATACTTTAGAATTCACCATATGAAGCTTTGCTCACCTATGAACCCTGTACAACCTGTAGGAAGGCTGGCTGAATAATTAGCACCTGGATTTCTGTGTTAAAGAAAAAACAAAACAAAACAAAACAAAAACAACTTTCATCATTTGATTGATCATCTGGTTTATTTTCCCTTCTTTTTTCTAAAGTGCCTCTTCTCCCCTACCGTGCACAGTAGGGGATCAAAATGAATATAAATGAGAAGAAACAAACAATCTTGGTCTCCTTTGAATTCTTAAGGGGAGCCATAGTAATTTACAAATGTTAGCTTGAAGATGCTAGTGTTTTTTAGGTTGCTTTTAAAATGTCAATATCAGTACAATTGAATATTTTGAACTTTTACAAAAGCATTTTCATCAAGGAAATGATCATTTGTCAGATTGAGAAGCAGCATTCAAATTGAGGTCAAAACAGAATAAAAGGTTTTCTGTTTCTTAGGAGGATGGGCAACTGGTACCCTCTCCTTTTTTAATTAATTGAACAAGAGACTGAGGGCCAGAAAGTTTCGAGGCTGAGCTGCTTCTTTGCTATCATAATGGCAGAAAGAATGTACCTACGTTTTTCAATGTGTGGTTGAAAAGAAACAAGGAACATGAACATCAAGTAAGTAAGTACCTCAGAAAAGAAGTACAGACATTTAAAAAGTATTTCTTTCTTTACTATGATAAAAGTGTAGTATTAAACGTTTGTGTTCTAAACAATAAATCTCTGGAATTTTACACAAATATGTCTCATGCCAAATATCAGGGTTCAGTATTGTCAAAGACAAGCTGAACATGTTGCTTTTCTGAGGCGATGATGTAAATTAATGTTATAGAGTCACTGAGCCTCCATTTGCTTAACCCTCCAAAGGATAAAAGAAACAAGTTTCACTCTAGACATTGTTTTCCATTAGAAAAATTCTAGAAAATGGTTGAGAATCATTTATGTTGCTAAGCAAAACTATTTTGGACAAAATAAACAGAAAGAGTTCTTCCTTGCCTTAAATGAATAGGGGAACTTAGTTTTTCAGAAGTTGAAGAAGAAATAGGCAAAGACATTACTGTGATTTGGGTGGGGACAAAACCTAAAATGTAAAGAAAGGCACAAAGAAAAAGGCCAGACAACGAGAGAAGGGTTGCACAATGTTAAAAACAGGAAAACAAAGGATGAAACGTACTGGTAAGCTGAAATACATGGTGACTCCCCAGAAGACAGGTACACATTCTCACTCCCAGAACCTGTGAGTGTTACCTTATATGGCAAAAGGTGTGATTAAGCTAAGAATCTTGAGAGAAAGGCTTTATCCAACCTGGGTTATCTGGATAGCCTTAAGTGGAATCTTAGTGATCTTTCTAACACACACAGAGGAGAAGACACAGAGAAAATGGCAATGTGACCACAGAAACAAAGACTGAATGAGGTGGCCACAAGCTAATGAATGCCTGGAGCCACTGGAGCTGACAGAGGCAAGAAAAATTCTCCTCCAGAAAATGATGGCCCTGCCTATACTTTCATTTCAGACTCTGGCCTCCAGAACTGTGAGAAAATAAATTGATGTGGCTTTAAGCCTCCCAGTTAGTAGTAACAATGTTCTAACAATCACAGGAGACTGACATAGAGTAGAAGAATGAGCAGGTGAGTGTCTGTATTTTCCTTCTCTTTAGGCTCCTTGTAGCTACGAAGCTATTAGATGATATTTAAGGGGGGGTCTTGGGCCAGTTTCCCATTTCTAGAAGTTATTCTATTTTTCCTGGATATCTCTGGTGTATACAGGAAGTATACATGTTTTATTTCTGTTTTTGTCCTGTTCATCTCTCTTTTATTTACTGGGATGTCTCAAATTAAATCTAGAAGGATAAAGGGAAACATTTTTTTCTCCCCTATGGCATGTTTGCATATGGATTAAGTTGGTGAGAAGAGTATCTAATCTAATAAAAGAGTAATATTGAAACTGACTGTTTCTCCAGGATGCCTAAGCCACACCCACCAGCCAATAAGGGTGGCTGTATGCAAATTAACCCAGCCAAGATGGAGGCTGGCAGTCACGGAGCTAGAGTAAACAGCAGGCTTCCCTTGCACTAGGAGTAAACTGCCTGCCTAGGCCGGCTGGGCCTCTACTAATGCAACATTCTTTCAATTATAGAAGCCATGGAGCTGAAGCAGATAGGAGGCTTTGTTAGCTGCCTAGGCCTTGGCTTAAAGCAACAGTGTATCAATTATAGAAGATAAATAAACCACAGAAACCTGATTCCAGCCAACCTTGCTGGGACGTTGGGACAATGGGAGCTGTGCGCAGCCTGAAATCCTGAAAAAGGCAGCCCCACACCCAGGCTGCCCAGGCACCCCTGTAGGGACTCAAACCCTGAAGGGACTATGGGCAGCCTGAAAATGGCCTTTAACCCCTCACCCAGGCTGACCACACTCCAATGGGGTGAGGGTCCACACTGGGGGCTTGGCCAGCCTGCAAACAAGCCCAGCCCCTCACCCAGGCTGGCAAGGCATGCCAGCAAGTGGACATCCCCCGAGGAGTGCCAGACTGCGAGAGAGCACAGGCCGGGCTGAGGGTCCTCCCGAGTGCACAATTTTTTGTGCGCCAGGCCCAAAAATAATAACAACAATAATGACATTTATTGAATACCTACTATGAGTCTGGTCCTAGCAGGGAACTGAATTTATGCCCAATGGTTCACATTAAGAAACTTTAATGACAATACTCCCTACAGAGGCATGGTCAGAGCCAGAGAATAGATGAAGCAACAAATGAGGTCTGGTGCTTCACCCAAAGAGAAGCAATTGTGGAAAGCAATTGCTATCTCTAAGGCTGAAAGGACATGGAGAGGAAAGTGTGGAAAGAGCCCAGGAGAACTGGAGGAAGAACTGCTTGTAAGGGGTTAATGTGAGACAAAAACACATTCTGTGGGCTCCTCTGCTCTGAATACTTCTCTACAACCTATTTCATCTCTGATACCATACATCAGTAATTCTGAGACAGCAGCTGAGCATTCTTTAATGTAACTCAATTCTGACATTACTTGTTATTGATCCAAAATCTGTGTGCCTGACACTTCAAAAGATCAAAACTCAAAATGTCAGAGTTTGGAGAAAGGAAAGGTTTACTGATTGACAGGGCATCAACCAAGAAGATGGGAGCCCTAATGGTATTTAAATCCATCTTACCAAAATAGAGAGCTCAGGCTTCATTATGTTTAGAGAAAGGGAAATGGGAGGGGCTGTTTTTTGTTGTTGTTGTTGTTGCCGTTTGTTTGTTTTTTTGCAAAAAACCACAAGCAGAATTCCTATATCCAAGAATAAGAAGTAGCTCTTAGCCTGAAGGCAGTGGAAATAAAGCAGGGTGGACAAGAGGGAGTCAGAGAGATGGAACATTCTAGTCTGTTACTATCTACCTGGTGATAATGTCAGATCCCACAGGTAAAGGGCTCAGTCCCACAAGACCACCTCGCTACCTTTTATTTTAGATGTCAATAGCAAGACCAAGTTGTCACCATTGCTTCTGATCCACAGGCTGTGAATGAGAGGTTTTTCAAGATTCTCGCTTTGAGTTCTATTAATTAGCTAGATTAGCTCACAGTGCTCAGGACAACATTTTACTTACCAGATTGCTGGTTATTATCTCTTCTTTCAACAACAGCCAGAGAGAAGAGATAAATAGGGCAAGGTATGTGGGAAAGGGTGTGGAGATTCCATGTTCTCTCAGATCACACCCTTCTCTCCAATCCCCACGTGTTCACCAACCTGGAAATAGTCCTAACTCTGTCCTTTCAGCTTTTTATGCAGGCTTTATTTTATAGGCTCCATTGATTAAATCATTGGCCACTGGGAATCTCTAGCTTCACAACCTCCTCCCCCTTCCATCCTGCCTTTTCCTATGAGGTCAGTGGGTAGAACTGAAATTGTCAAACCTCTAATCACATGGTTGGTTCTCCTGGCAGTCAGTCCCCATCCTTGGGTTATCAAGGGACATTCTAAAAGCCATCCCAGTAACATAAAGTCAGGTGTGGTTGAAAGGGGCTTGTTGTGAATAACAAAAGACAGCTCTATCTCTCTTATTACTTAGGAAATCCCAAAGGTTTTGGAACCTCTGTGCCAGGAAGAGAGATGAAAAGCATATATTTATTATTATAAATAACAATATCATAAGGCTAAATTTTAGAGGGGAGATGCGCCTACTGACAGGAATGTAGCATCAAAACAGGAAGTAAGAGGAAAGAAAATATCTCAACCTTTCTCTTCCTGGCCTTTGATAAGGCTCCCCAGGGAGCCTGCTATGTGTGGTCCATAGTGGTTGGGCTTCCCAGTTATAGAGCCAGGCACAGAAGGATGGAGAGAGAGGGGATGAAAATGGAAGAGAATTAGCTTGGGTCAGCTATGTAGCAAGTCCCTCAGAAATTTTTGTTCTATAATGACCCTCAAAAGATGTGTATTATTATTTCCATATTTAGTGAATGCTAATGCTCAAAAGAAGTCACCAACGTGACCTAATCTTGTGTGCACTCCTCCTTGCTCAGTCCTCTCATCAGCATTGGCCTTTTCTCTTTTCAACAGCCTTTCTCTTTTCCTGGCCTCTGCACTTGTCATTTACTCTGTAGAGCACACACTGTCTTCAGAGACCTGTGCAGCTCACTCCTCCTGTCAAGGATCTGCTCAAGTATCATCTTATCATCCAGCCTTCTTCCCTAGCCACCCTTGTCCCTAATTTCCTACTCTGTGTAGCTGTGGCCTCCACCTCACACATTGGGTTGCATTTATTTAGCATTTCTGCTATTCCCATTACAGCATAAGTGTCGTGAGTGTGGGACTTGCACAACCACATATTTCCGTGCCTGGCACTCAGTGCTCTATGTTACTGAATGAATGATAACGAGGCTGGCTCAGGACTTGAACCCTTGTGTGTGTGATTCTGAAGCTCATTGTCTTTCCATAACCAGGGGTTGAGATTCCATGGGAATGGAATCTATGAGCAACATGTGCTCCATGCAACAATGAATAGAAATCACAGAAACAACAGCAAAGCACCATATTTAAAGAGGTGACAGGTCTCCATCGTCAAGATCAACCAACAAGGAAAAAAAGATCATTTGGGTACAGATAAGAAGAGTCCAAAACATTGATGAGAATCCTGTATCACAGAATACACACACACTCACACACACGTCATCACTCCCCACAAGCTCTCCTTCCTTTCCCAGAGGAAAAGCTGACACATGTGCACCAGATTCCGCATATTCATATCCGGGCTGGGTGGAGAAGCAGATGCTGCATCCACACTATGTACCCAGATGGGAGCTTTGACACCAATAGGAGCTGTTTGTGCAGATCTTCCCGCCAACACTTAGGTGCCTGGGAGGCCTCTCCCTGACACACTTCTCACCTCCAGTTTCACAGACAGAGAAGCTGCTATAAGTAACAGCATTGAGACAGAGTGGGATCACGCTGCACTGGAATCATGCTCAGCTGATTGCTTGCCTTTGGAGGGTACATTTTCCCTTCCCCAGCCCCCTTTTTTGGATATTTGTCATGTAAAATGCCACAGTGAGCATAATAGAACTAAAAACATTTGTGAAAAATCACTCCTTCCTTAAAAGGAAAGGATCTGTGTTTCCTTATTTTCTAAGTATGCTGAGGAGTATTAGCTTTCAAAATGATAGAGGTGGCCACTCAGGAGATGTGGACTTAGATAGTTCCAGGTGCCAGCTGACCATACAGTTAATTTGTGGAAAGAAAAGGAGGGTTTGGGGGGTTAAATGGCAAAGCCTTCCACGTTCAGCTATCACTTCTCAGTGATCCTGAATGGTCTAATAATTATGCTTAATAATTATCGAACAATGAGCACCTTTATTACATGAGCTAGGGCGAGAGAAAGGAGGGATTTTGCTTTCCCAGCCTTGATCTTCCTCAGGTAGAACTTTAGTTCCTTGTGCCCCATCACGTGGAGTCCTTAGCTGGAACACAGTGGTCAGCTCTGGTTGCAATGCTCATAGTTGCTTGCATTGTTGGAACCACTTCTCCAGAAAGCATTTTCCCCCTTTCATTACATTCCTCTTGAAATTTATTTGATTATTTTTTGTTTAAAATCTTTTCACCTTGGGAGGCAGCTTGGCCCT
The DNA here is from genome assembly GCA_004026665.1 of Murina feae. NCBI lineage: Eukaryota > Metazoa > Chordata > Mammalia > Chiroptera > Vespertilionidae > Murina > Murina feae. Next base: position 3,463 of record PVJC01018386.1, on the reverse strand, counting down.
CCTCATGTCAAGGGTTCCTCATGGTAGGACTTGTCACTGTCAAGGGCAATTGACTGGACACCCTACAGGCCACACTATCTCCTCCTTGGAGGCACTGTGGACCCTCTCCATCATGCTTAGTTTGCTAGTGTAGCATTTTGGGCATCAGAAGAAGGTACCCAGGCCCAGCCTCAGAACATCACACTTCTGTTTGTTTCCTTAGACATGATTATGTGAATGCCGGGGCCATTCTTGATGTTGGTGGTAGGCTTCCTTGCTCATACTTCCTTTCTCTGCAAAAAGTAGGGCTTTCTCTTGCTCCTTCTTGCAGCTCTGGTGCCATATGCCTCATGGGATACCTATTGTTCCGTGTGGCCCCAAAGACCATTTGTCCTGCTCCCTCACTATATCATATTTGCCACACTGTCATTGCATTATCAGGCCTGTAATGATGCAGACCGGCAAGCGTTATCCGCATGCCTTTGCTTGCTCTCTCTCTTACTGTGTAGCCCTTCTTCTGAATGTACTGCTTAACTTCTTCTGCACTTTGCCCCTGTCATGACTAAAACATTTACTTTAAAAAAAATGCTGGAAAATAAAAAAGGAAGTCAAGGAATTAGGAAAAAGGCAATGTCATAACAAGTCTTTCAGGGGAAAAATTTCGACTCAAACAGTGAGAACAATTTTGTTTATTATTTTAGAGGCAAAGACAGTCTGTAGCCATAATTAAATTACTGAACTGAGAAAGCAGCATTGTTCAGAGGAGTGGTTATGACTCTGGACTCAGCCTGAGTTTGAACCATGGAGCACCACTTACTAGCTGTTTTATTTTGAGTAATTTACATTACCTCCCTAAGACTTGGTATCTCCATGTTACTAATGGGGGATGCTAATGATTTCACAGCATAATATTATGAGCAAGAAATACATGAGCCTTCGCATGCTGCCCATGTAGTAGGACTCAATGAGTATTAGCAGTCAGCATTATGAATTTTAGGTGTGCATTATAATTCCAATGAAAACTTCCAAGGAGGAGCTAACAGTCACATTTTATGAAAGTTTACAAACTGTGATGCTGAGAATGGGTCTCATTTCTGTCATTGAATATAAAAAACACATTTAGTGTTCAAAAATTCAAACTCTCACTCTGAGTGTTGCCATTATATTATTTCCCATCTAAAATGCAAGCATGCTGAAAAGAATCACATCAGTTTAAGATGCAGGCTCTGACACAAGCGCTCCTAATATTTCCTGATGCCACTGTACTCACATTAAAGCTGTGAATCATGTAACTGCATTTAACTGGGCAGATTCTGCTCAGGATAGGGCATAAATGGAAATAAAGTACAATTTTTCATCCCCCATTCCTTCTTAAATCTTCCTAATGTCAATGAGAATTATGTATTTATATAAAGAAAAAAATAGATCATTACTTCTGTCTACTGCTCTGCAAAGTGTTTGTGCCTGAAATATTAGATTTCTTTCCGTTCAATGGCCTTTTCTAAGCACACAAAGGTGTTTAATGCATGCTCAATAAATAATGTGAGAATAGCTAATGCTGTTCATGTGTCCTTCAGATTTTGACCACCACTATTTGTGCCCAGTCTGTTACATGAAGGTGGCAATGAAACAAAACCATTCTCCACGTGTCTTATGTTCTGTTTTAATTTCTGGCCTAATCTCTAGCACATTACCCCCATCTTAACACACATAGACACATCACATGCAAATTTTTTAATTTGCAGAATTCTCCCAGAAGGGGAGAAACATAACTTTGGTACATGACAATGATCATAAACTCCAATCTTGAAGAATAATTCTGAATTGATATTACCAGCTCTGTCCTGTATCCATAGCATTAACTTAACATGAATCATATGTGGCTAGGATATAATGCATAATATTGATTTTGATTTCCCCCCCCCTCCAGGCTGTGTCTTAGTTCTTGGCCTTGATCTTGAAAGTAAGGTAGATGTTAGGCATTATTATCTAGCAGAGGGAGTAAAAAATCAATTTTATCTTCTGGCACTTCATTCCCTTTCCTTACGATGGCCAGACAGCAATGCTAGAACAGCTTTAAGTTCATCTTTACTTATTAAAGTTTGCTATGTTGATCTTTGCTGGGAATCCACAGTATAGGCTTTTTGTTATACCCAAAGTATATTTTCAGAGAATAAATATATAATGAGCAAGGTAACTAATTAAGTTGCATTTTCATGGTCATAATAATTTCAAGAAAGCACCTCTGTAAGGGTAAGATAGCATTTAAAAATTATTTTGAAATAATGTTAGACTTAGAAGGGTTGTAAAGATAATAGAGTTCCCATACATCCCTCACCCAGATCCCACTAATGTTAACATCTTGCATAACCGTGGTACATTGCTCAAAATGAAGAAATTAACACTAGTATGTATAACAATATTCTCTAACTTACAGACTTTGTTCAGATTTTCAGTTTTTTCTACTCATATTCTTTTCTGTTTTAGACTCCAATTCAAGATACCACATTGCATTAAAAAACCTATTTTTTGAGAAATATGTATTTTAGAGAAACATATCTTTGCTAGTAGCAAGGATATAAGTGTAGTTGAACATGAAGTCACAGAGATCATTTTTGATTTTTTTTTTTTTTACATTTCTGGAGGTTGCCAGTAAAAGAGAGATGCTTGGCAAGCCAAACAACTGTCTAATGGAATGGTGTCCAACTTTACTGTCAATACAGCCAGATACTTTTGAGTCAATGGAGGGATATACTCCCATAACGTATTGGAATTTTTTCATGGTTAATGCATTTATAAACTGGACTAAATGACAGGTTATTCCAATAGTAACCTTATTCTTACTTGCATTTTTAAATGCTTTTTGGAGAAGAAAAAGGCGGTGTAACAACTAGGAGCTCATAAACTTAGCTCTACATAATGGCTTCATTCTTTACTTTCTTCATTCTTGAAAATGGCATACATCCTCCAGACTTTATCTAATTTAACAAAATCCAAGATCCTCAGAATAAGAAGAGTGGTTGCATCAATGTTCAATAACTAGAGGAAAGAATTTGAAAACCACATATCGGACTCTTTTAATCTTCTTGTTGCTCAGGCTTTATTTTGAGCTTTTTTGATAACATGAAAGGACATGTTATAGAAAATCTAAACTAATAAAAGCAGAATAGTAAAATTAACCATTTCTCTGGGACGCCCACAGCCAATCAGAGCAACTGTATGCAAATTAGCCCAGCCAACATGGCAGCCGCCACTCACGGACCTGAGTAAACGTTTAGGCAGCATCCGTTGCAGCAGGAGCGAAAGCGAAACTACCTGCTGGCTGGCTCCTTAGCCTTTGGCCTGAAGCAAAACACACATTAGCAACAATTAAGTGAAACAATTGTTTCATTATAGAAGCCACGAGGTGAGGCAGAGGAGGCTTCCTTAGTAAAAGGCCTCGCCTTAAAGGAACAGCATTAATTATAGGAGATAAACTCCAGAA
>PVJC01018385.1:0-23400 GCA_004026665.1 Murina feae | reverse complement strand
GAGAGTTAGGGGGTAAAGAAGAAAGAAAAAGAAGAAAAGAAAGGAGAAAGGGAGTGTCAAAACAAATTTGGGAAAAGGAAGGCAAAGAATAAAAAAGGTAAGAGTGATAAAAAAGAATGAAATAGAAGGGTGGAAGAGATTGTATGGGGAGAAAACTCAAATAGAATAGCTACTAGTAGCAACAAATGCCATCTACAAAGACCTAGAGATGAATGGAGTACATCAATTAATCAGTCAATTAATAATTAATATCTAACAAGGTAAACAGAATAAAAAAAATAACCAAAATACAACCAAAAAGCAAAAAGAAAAAGCAAGACAGTCTCATCAACAATTATAAAAACCTCAGTATAATCAGCTATTAAAGAAAAAACAGCAGAACAACAGAGAGAGAGAGAAAAAAATTTTTTGGATAATGAAGAAAGAAAGGAGTGAGGTATCTGTGGGCTTGGAGCAGGGGATTGGAAATTAGATATCTTAGTAGGGTGAAATTGTAACAGTGGGGTAAAAAGAGGGAATAGGGAGAATGTAAAGCATGAGTTGGTTAAGAGAAAAAGGTCAACAATAGGGAAATAGTGAGGAAGAAAGTGTTGGCATAAAGGTAAAGTTGAGATAGAGTAAAATGATGTTATAGGAAATCTGAAAATGGAATGAAGAACACTAATCTCAAAATAATATAAAGATAAAATAAAATGACTCTTAGAAAAAGAAAAAAATAGTAGTAGTAATAATATTGATTAAAAATAAAGATACAATAATTAAAAAGGTAAAATCAAGTGAGGAAAAAAGACCAAAAATTGTCTCTTAAAAGAAAAAAAAGAAAAAGAAAAAAATTTAAAAAAAGAAAAAAAATTAAAAAAAAGAGTAAAAATGTGCAGTAATGAGGGTCATTCACTTCTTCTGCTTTTCTGATTGGTGCGCCTTAGTCTTTTAAGCTATTCAGGAGAGTATGGAAGTTTCCTGTGATTCACTGCTCCTCTGCGTCGTAAACCAGTCCTGATTTAAAAGCCGCCAGTATTTCTGCCTTTATTTGTGTTTATAGAAAAGTCAGTTTGTGAATCAGCCTCTGGGTGGCAGTGTTTCTGGAGTGACCTCCGTGGCTATAAGTCCTCTCTAGCCAGTTTTTAAGTTTTGTTTTCCCTATTGCACTTAATACAAGTTTGGCTGAATGGACTGCCCCAGAACTGGTTTCCGAATCCGTCACTCCCTGCTCTGCTTCTCAAGACACACAAACAGGGTTTTCCCCTGCAGTCTCCGTGAGCAACCCCAATTGGGTGCTCCTATGTATTGGGTTTAATAATCCCAAGCCTAGATTTAATAACGAGAGGGAAAAAGGAACCTCTCCAAAGAGATGCGCGGGCTCCCTTCCTCCTCCAGCTCTGCGCGCAACTCTCCCAATGTCTCTTCTCCGCGACCCAAAACCAATGCTGTCTTTTAGTGTCCCGATCAGCTATGGAGTGGATTTTTTGGGTTCCCTTCTTCTAGCAGCCTGCAGGACCCCTTCCCACACTCGGGTCATGCTGGTGCCAACAGCCTCGGACTTTGTGGAGCGCGGGCTGGCCCCGAGGGGAGGGGCACAGACTCTGCTGAGCAGAGACTTCTCCTGCACGCGTTCAACTCTCCCACCTGGAATACAAACCACACTTTTAACAAGCGAAATCTGACCTTTCCGTGAGGAGGTGCAGGGCTCGTCTGGGTCCACTTATTCTTGGTTTGAACTCCAGTGTTCCTGGGTTCCTGGCTGGTCCCTGGGTGACCTGCTTGCAGTATCCCTGGATGTATACGTTTCTTGTAACAGTCACCCAAGATGGCCCGGTTTCCACAGCAGATTCGGCAGCTCCGGGAGAGATTTCAGCAGCAGTGGAGGCAGCGCCCAGTTAAAGGAGCCCCATTTGGGTTCTCCAACAGTCCTCTGGTATATAACTGTTGCACACCCACAAATTTCCACGCTTGGTACATCCACACACCCTCCGTTCCTTCTCTCTTTCTCTCACTGTCTTTCAGTCTGCCTTCTCATCGGCAGCCATCTTCCTTCTCTCTTGATGAAGTTTTTAGGGTTTTTTATGTACAACATCATGTCATCTGCAAATAAGGAAAGTTTTACTTCTTCTTTTTCAATTTGGATGCCTTTTATGTCTTCTTCTTGTCTAATTGCAATGGCTAATACTTCCAGTACTATGTCGAACAGGAGTGGTGAGAGTGGGCATCCCTGTCTTGTTCCTGTTCTTAAAGAAAATGGTTTTAGTTTTTGCCCATTGAGTATGATGTTGGCTATGGGTTTGCCATATATGGCTTTTATTGTGTTGAAAAATGATCCTTCTATTCCCACCTTGCTGAGAGTTTTTATAAAAACTGGGTGTTGGATTTTGTCAAATGCTTTTTCTACATCAATTGATATAACTATGTGGTTTTTTCTCAGAATGTATTTTAAAATATTTTATTTTGGAAGCCAGGATACAGTCAAGGTTACATAATTGCATTTTTATTGAAATCTAATTTAAATACCAAAACCATTTTAAATCGAAAAATACAATGGTTTTTAGTAAAGTCACTAGATTGTGCAAACATCAACAGTATCTTACTCCAGAACATTTTCATCACCCCCAAAACGAACCTCATTCCTGTTAACAGTCAATGCTCATTCCTACTATACACAATTGCTGGCAACCAATAATTTCTTTCTGTCTCTATAGAGTTGCCTGTTCTGGATAATTCATATAAATGGAATCATACAATATGCGACCTTTGGTGTCTGGCTTCTTTAGATTAGCCATAATTCTCTCAAGATTTATACATGTTTTAGCATACATGAGCACTTTAATCCTTCTTGAAGCTGAATGATATTCCATTACGTGGGTATTCCACATTTTGTTTCTCTCTCTATTGATGGACAGTTAGGTTGTTTACACTTTTGAGCTTTCATAATGTTTCTATGAACATTCCTATATAAATTTTTGTGTGGACATATGTTTTTATTTCTCTTTATTATATACCTAGAAGTGGAATTTTGGGGTTATATGATAAGTCCATATTTAACATTTCTAGGATCAGAATGTTTTCCACAGTGGCAGACTACTTTTATATTACCATAAGCAAAGTATGAAAATTACAAATTCTCTAAATATTTACCAACATTTGTTATTTTCCTTTAAAAAATACTAGAGGCCCAGTGCACCAAAATTTGTGCACTCGTGAGGTCCCTCAGCCCGGCCTGTGCCCTCTCATAGTCTGGGACCCCTCAGGGGATGTCCACCTGCTAGCGTGCCTGGCCGGGCTGGGTGAGGGGCTGATGGCTGTTTGCAGGCTGACCAAGCCCCCCAGTGGGAACTCTGACCCCATGGGGTGTGGCCAGCCTAGGTGAGGGGCTGAGGGCCATTTGCAGGCTTTCAGGCTGCCCACAGTCCCTTCAGGTTTGGGGCCCCTACTGGGGTACCTGGCCAGCCTGGGTGAGGGGCTGATGGCTGTATGCAGGCTGGCCAAGCCCCATGGGTGTGGCCAGCCTGGGTGATGGGCTGAGGGGCATTTTCAGGCTTTCAAGCTGCCCACAGCTCCCACTTACCCAATGTCCCAGCAAGGCTGGCTGGAAGCAGGTTTCTGGGGTTTGTTTATCTTCTGTAATTGATACACTGTTCCTTTAAGCCAAGGCCTATGCAGGTAATGAAGGTAACAAAGCCTCCTGTCTGGCTTCTATAATTGAGACAATGTTGCCTTAGTATTCACAACCAGGACTGCTATCTGCTTCAACTCTGAGGCTTCTATAATTGAGACAATGTTGCATATATGTTGTTCCCTAGAGCTGGGAGAAACCCAGTGGCCGGCAAACAGTTTTACTCTGGCTGCAACGGAATTTGCCTGCTTACTCAGCTCCGTGAGTGCTGGACTCCATCTTGGTTGGGTTAATTGGCATACAGCCGCTCTGATTGGCTGGTAGGCATGGCTTATGTGTCCCAAAGAAACGGTCAATTTCAATATTACGCTTTTATTAGATAAGATAGACATCCTACTGTGCATGAGATGGAAATATTTAATTATGCATTTGATTTTGCATTTACTAATGATATTGAGCATCGTTGCACATTTTACCATCATCTGTATATCTTCTTTGAATACATGTCTATTTAAATCATTTACCATTTTAAATAAATGTTCTTTTTACTATTGAATTGTAAGAGTTCCTTATATATTCTAGATATAAGTACCTCATCACATATATGATTTATAAATACTTTCTCCTATTCTGTGAGTTGTCTTTGCATGTTCTTGATAGTATTCAAAAATTAAAGTTTTAAAAAATTATTTTATGAAGTCTAATTTATCTACTTTCCCCTTTGCTTGCTCATACTTTTGGTGTCATATCTTTAAAAAAAGTTGCTCAGAGGGAGAACCAAAATGGCAGTGTAAGTAAATGACTGTACTTGCTGCCTCCCACAACCACATCAAAATTATAACTAAAATACAGAACTACCATCATTCAGAACTGCCTGAAACTAGGCTGAATGGCAGTCCTACAACTAGAGAAGTAAAAAAGAAAGTACATTGAGACTGGTAGGAGGGGTGGAAGTGCAGAATGGGCTGGTCCGGCACCCATGTGCAATAATTTTATCTAATCGGGAGGGATATCTCCAAGGATTCCCATGAGAAACAGGGGGTCCTAGCCACACACCACACCCCCAGCCCAAGGCTTCAGAGATGGGAAGAGAAGTCCCCATAACTTTGGGCTATAAAAACCAGTGAGGATTGTGCTGCATGACACAGTGGCTATTGGAATCTCAGGTGTCCCTCTTAAAGGACACGCAAATAAACTTACATGATCTCTCTTCCTCTGAACTCCAGCATAGGGTAGTGGCTTTGAGGTAATTCAAGGATATGCAGGGAGGAATTGGACTGTATGGCATTGGGGCAAAAATTGGGGGGTGGTTTTCTTCCAGTTGGGAGCTCCCCCATCCCAGAGGTGACTTGAAGCCATATCTGAGTTTCTATTGGCATGGCCAACACTGTTCACTGAGACCACACCACATCCAATTTGCAGCCCCACTCAAGAGGCTTGCAGCTGCTTTTCCATATGAATGCCCTGTTCTGGCTCAGGCTTTAGACTTTCCTAAAATCTCTTACACTAGGAGTAACTAGAGTCAGTGTGTCCCAAACCTATCAATAAAAAGCCCAAGACCTGGGACTAGCTCTGGCCTGCCTAGTTTCACAGCTTTGCTTCACTTGAACACTTCCTAGCCCAAAACAAGTATCAGCCATCTGCAGATCTCTCTGTAATTCCTGCTGTATGCCCCCAAGCAGAGGCTGACTTTGCACCTCCTGGGAGGTTCCAGAGCCAGTGCACCAAGGGGAGAGCTTCAGACCATACCAGATTACAGATCTACACATCCACAAGCAACACACTCAAAGGAGAGTCTCAGTGAGCACCAAAGTCCAACTGAAGCAAGTCCTGCTCCATAGGGGTATCTCCTGCACAGCAGCTCCTCCATTGTAGACACAGCTGTTCCTCATAGCCAGTTGGCCTGGAAGTCAATTCTTCCCAGTGATGCCAAAAATAATCAAGGCTCAACTACAAAAAGACTGTGCTCATAGCCCATATAGGGGCACACCTGGAGTGCCCAGTTCAGGTAACTACGGAGACTGAGCCACTAGGCCTCCCAGGAGACCTAACACAAAGCCACTGTACCAATTCCAGGAGACAAAACAGCTCTATCTCTTACATAGAAACAAACACAGAGAAGCTTCCAAAATGCAGAGACAAAGAAACATGTTAAAATGAAAGAAATGGAAGCAAACAAACTAATGAAAACAGAGTTCAAAACAATGGTTACAAGATTACTCAAGGATCTTAATGAGAGCTTCAAGTGACTTCATGAGAGCTCCAAGGGAATGAGAGTGTCAAGGGACTTAGTGAGACTTTCAAGGATTTTAGTAAGAATGCCAAAGATATGAAAAAGGACCAGTCAGAAATTAAGCACATAATAAGTGAAATAAATAATAATTTACAGGGATTCAACAGTAGAGTAGAGGATTCCAAAAATCAAATCAATGATGTGGAACATGAGAAAGCAAAAACCACTCAATCAGAAGAGCAAAAAGAAAAAAAGAATCCAAAAATATGAAGATAATTTAAGAAGCCTCTGGAACAACATCAAGCATACCAACATTCACATTATGGTGTTGCCAGAAGAAGAAGAGAGAACACAAGATATTGAAAACCTATTTGAAGAAACAATAATGGAAAACTTCCCTTAGCTGGTGAAAGAAATACTTATAAGTCCAGGAAACACAGAGAATTCCAAACAAGAGGAACCCAAAGAGGTCCACAACAAGACACATCATAATTAAAATACGAAAGATTAAAGACAAAGAGAAAATGTTAAAACCAGCAAGATAAAAGCAGTTAGGTACCTACAAGGGAGTGCCCATATGACTGTCAACTAATTTCTCAACAAAACCTTTGCAGGCCCGAAGGAGTGGTAAGAAATATTCAAAGTGATGAATAGCAAGGACCTACAACCAAGATTACTCAAGCTAGCAAATCTATAACTTAGAATTGAAGGTCAGATAAAGAGCTTCACAGACAAGAAAAGGCTAGGGTTCATCACCACCAAACCAGTATTACATGAAATGTTGAAAGGTATTCTTTAAAAAGAGGAAGAAGAAGAAAAAGTTAAAAAATTTGAACAATAAAATGACAACAAATACATGTCAACAATTGAATCCAAAAATCAATATAAATGAACAAGAAATCTAATGAATAAAATAAACTGATGAATAAAATAGAATCAGAGACATGGACACATGGAACAGACTTAGGAATCTCAGAGGGAAAGGGGTTGCAGGTGGGAAGAGATTAACCAAAGATTTTATATGCATACTAGAAGCCAGGTGCACAAAAATTTGTGCACTCAAGGGAGGGGGTCCCTCAGCCCGGCCTGTGCCCTCTCACAGTCTGGGACCCCTCAGGGGATGTCCACCTGCTGGCATACCTGGCCAGCCTGGGTGAGGGGCTGAGGGCTGTTTCAGGCTGCCCACAGCCACTTCAGGGTTTGGGTCCCTACTGGGGTGCCTGGCTTGAAGCAGGTATCTGGGATTTATTTAACTTCTATAATTGAAACTTTGTTGCCTTGGTCCTCCACTCAAAGCCTGGGTTGCCCCTGGCAACCCAAGGTCCCAGCCTGTCAGGTATCTGGGGTTTGTTTATCTTCTATATTTGAAACTTTGTAGCCTTGAGTAGAGCTCAGGGCCCACAGGGCCTTGTCTTTCTCTATTGCCTGGGACAACTCCAGCTCCGTGGCTGCCACCATCTTAGTTGAGCTAATTTGAATATCTGCTCCTGATTTGTTGGTGGGCATGGCTTGGGGGTGTGGCTTGTGGGTGTAACGGAGTGAGGGTTAATTTGCATATTACTTTTTTATTAGATTAGATATGTGTTTCCTATGGACCCAGAAGACAGGGTGGTGAAAGCCTGGGGTGGGGTGGGAACAGAGTGGAGGGAGGCAATTGGGGGAAATACAGGGGACATCTGTAATACTTTCAACAATAAAAATTTTTTGAAAAAAAAACTTCTTTGAAAAAAAATGTGTAAAAATAAATAAATAAATAAATGTTGCTTAGCCCAAACATATGACTATTACCCTTTTCTTCCTAAGAGTTTTATAGATTTAGCTCATATATTTAGGTTTTTGAACCATTTTTTAGTTATGTTTTGTATATGGCATAATGTTGGGGTACAAATTCATTCTTTTGCATATGGATACCTGGTTGCCCTGTCATCATTTGTTTAAGAGTCTGGTCTTTTCTCTTTAAATGGTCTGGAAGCTCAATCCTATTCCATTGATCTATGTCTATTCTTATTCCAGTACCATGCTATGTTGATTACTTGATTTGTAGCAAGTTTTAAATCTGAGAAGTATGAATTTTCCCACATAGTTCTTTAAGTTGTTTTGGCTATTCTGGGTCCTTGTATTTCCCTATACATTTTAGGAAGAACTTATGCCTTTTTGAAAAAAAATGGTTATTGGAGATTAAATAGGGATTTCATTGAATCTGTATATCATATATAAGGATTGTTGACATCTTGATAATATTGTCTTCCAATCCATGAAGATGAGATGTCTTTTCATTTATTTGAGTCTTAATTTCTAGCAACAATATTTTTTTTAGGGCACAACTTTTGCTTGCCTTTGGTTAGTGTCATTCCAAAGTATTTTATTCTTTTCAATATTATTATAAATGAAAATTATTTTTGTGTAGTTTTATATTAGTTTTATATCCTGCAACCTCTCTGAACTTTATTTGTTCTAATAGTTTTTTTTTTAGTTTTTTAATGGATTCCTTAGGATTTTATATATGTAAGGTCATACCATCTATGAATATAAATAATTTTTTATTTTTCTTTTGCAATCTAGATACCATTTATTTCTTTTTCTGGTCTCATTGCTCTGGCTAAAACCTCGAGCATAATGTTGAATAGGAATGGTGAAACTTGACATTCATGTCTTATGATCTTAGGGGCAACTTTTAGTCTTTCATCATTAACTGTGATGTTAGCTGTGGATTTTCATAGATGCCCTTTATCAGGTTGAGGGAGTTTCCTTTTATCTATAATTTGTTGATTATTCTTATTATGAAGGAATGTCCAGTTTTGTCAACTACTTTTTCTGTATCTATTGAGATGATCATGTGATGTTTTCCCCTTTATTCTATTGATATGGTCACATTGATTTTTATATGTTAAAATTAACATGTATGTTAAGTAAACTAATCTTGAATTTTTAGAATAAATCCTACTTGGTCAAGGTGTATAATCCTTTTTATATGATGCTGGCTTTGATTTGCTACTATTTTGTTGAGGACTTTTGCATCTATATCTGTAAAGCGTATTGGTCTGTAGTTTTCTTGTAATGTATTTGTCTGTTTTTTTTTTTTTTTTGGTATCAGGGTAGGAGTTAGGAAGTATTGCATCCTCTTCTAATTCTGGAAGAGTTTGTGAAATATTGGTGTTAATTATTCTTTAAACATTTTGTACAATTCACCAGTGAAATCATCTTGTCCTGGGTTTTCCTTTGTAGAAAGATGTAATTACGAACTCAATCTCTTTATATAAGTCTATTTAGATTTAAAATTTTATTTTTTGGTCATTTTGGTAATTTGTGCAATTATTTACCTTTTGTTATGTCTTTTTAGACTCTTATTCTAGACCTGTACTCCTGCCTTTTTTTTTCATGACATTGACTGCTAAAGACATCAAGTGTACACTATCTCATATTTTTTATTTATCTGATTGTTTCACTGTGGTGTCATTTAACATGTTCTTTTTCTTCTTTTTAAAATGCTATTTTATTTTTTTCCATTACCATTTATCCTCTCTATACCCTCTGCCATCTCTACCATCTTCCTCTACTACCACAATCACCACACTGCTGTCCATGTCTATGAGTTTAACATGTTCTTCTTTATCTTGTATTTACTATAACCTGGAAGTTACATCTAATGGCTAGAGTAGTGTCAGGTAAACATTGTTCTTGCCAACATTAGATGTCAAAAAATTTACACTTTGACAATCTGTTTAAAATAGGCTCTTGTTAATTACTAGAGAGATTGGATATATTTTCAGAATTATTGCCCATTTGAGTTTAGTCTTCTGTGAACTGTTGGTGTTTACCCTTTGCCAATTTTGCAACTGTTTTGATTATTTTTTGGCTTGTTGACTTGTTGGCATTTATTATATACTAGGGGCCCGGTGCACAAAAATTTGTGCACTCAGGGAGTCCCTCAGCCTGGCCTGTGCCCTCTCACAGTCTGGAACCCCTCAGGGGATGTCCACCTGCTGGCATGCCTGGCCAGCTTGGGTGAGGGACTGATGGCTGTTTGCAGGCTGGCCAAGCCCCCCAATGTGGACCCTCACCCCATTAGGGTGTGGCAAGCCTGAGTGATGAGCTGAGGGCCGTTTTTAGGCTGCCCACAGTCCCTTCAGGTTTTGGGTCCCTACTGGGGTGCCTGGGCAGCCTGAGTGAGGGGCTGACGGCTGTTTTTAAGCTTTCAGGCTGCCCACAGCTCCCATTGACCCAAGGTCCCAGCGAGGCTGGCTAGAATCAGGTTTCTGGGGTTTATTTATCTTCTATAATTGAAACACTGTTGCTTTGAGCTGAGGCTTAGGCAGGTAAGGAAGCCTCCTGTTTGTTTCAGCTCCGTGGCTTCTGTAATTGAAACGTTGTTACCATGAGCAGAGGCTCAGCCAGCCTAGGCAGGCAGTTGCAACGGAAGCCTGCTGTTTACTCTAGCTCTGTGGCTGCTGGCCACCATCTTGGCTGGGTTAATTTGCATACAGCTGCTCTGATTGGTTGGTGGTCATGGCTTGGCTGATGGGCATGGCTTAGGTGTCCTGGAGAGATGGTTAATTTGCATATTACTCTTTTATTAGATTAGAATCTAGATGAAAATTATATCCATATTTTTTCATTTGGTTCCTTAATACACCTGACATTTATTTTTCTAAATGAGGTATTTTAGGTAAGTATGTTATTTATTTAAAATTATATCCAATTATCCAGATGCAATGTTTTGAATAATCAAATTTTTCATTGGCTTGAAGGTGCCCCTTTTATTATATACTAAATTCCTATGTATACAAGAACAACTTTTTAGACCTTTCATCATGCTCTATTGACTTATTTTTGCCTAGTCCTATGTAGATACATTTTAATTACTCAAATGAATTATATTTTTACATCTATTAAGGCAACTTTGTTGTCTATTTCTTTTAAAAGTTATATTGACTATTTTGCATATTTACTTTATTACTAAATTTTAGAATCAACTAGTCAAATTTTATTAAATATCTTTTAAGATTTAGGTTGTTATTGTGTTGATCTTATAAGATCACTTTCATGAAAATTTATATACTAAACATTATGTGTTCCATACATGAGCAAGTCTTCTTCTATGTTGTTAAGTAAAGTTTTAGTTTTATGCATAACAATTTTGACCATTTTGGGGGAGGTAGATTTATTTTTATGTATTTCAGAGACCTTTTGCTATTACAAGTGTGCTTTCTTTCTAATACCTTTTCTAATTTCTTATGGCCTGTGAACCAAATACCCAAGACATTTTAAAAAGTGCTATGAGTCCGGCTTGTATGTCTCAGTGGTTGGGCATTGACCTATGAATCAGGAGGTCATGGTTTGATTCTAGTCAGGGCACATGCCTGGATTGCAGTCTCGATACCCAGTGTGGGGTGTGCAGGAAACAGCCGATCAATGATTCTCTCTCATCATTGATGTTTCTATTTCTCTCTCCCTCTCCATTCTTCTCTGAAATCCATAAAAAAAATACATTTTAAAAAAGTGTTATGAGCTTTAAATAGTTTGTCACTTCATTTTAAAACCTACTTTTTAAAAAATCTCTTATTGCATTGGCTAGCTTATCTAGTACTATATGGAATATTGGTTGTTAATGATTATTATTTTTTTCCTTTTCATTTTAATGAAAATGCTTCTAAATTTTCACCATTGAAACATGCTTTAGTAGATAAATTTCAACAAGGTATGAAGTTTCTAATTTACTAAAAGATTTGTGAATTAATGGAGGTATGTTGTACTCAGTGTAGCTCAAAGCTTAAGACCAAGTACTATCTTCATTACAGAGAAATACCTAGGCAGCATGGACTCCTGGACTGCAGAACAGTGGCTTGGGCTGAATTGAACTATTGGCCAATTGCCCTATCAGCAAATCAACCCAGCCAAACATCTGTGAAATCTCCCAGGAGTGAAAAAATTCCAAGAGGGAGGTCTCTGTACATATCATATAAGCTCAGGCTTACCAGGAAACAGAATCTTGCTTGGGGGAAGAGAGGCAGAAGAGTCTGTCTTGGAGGGGTCTAGGCCCAGAAGATAAGATTTCTACTGCAGACTCTGTTGCCTGTCTGCCTTAGGTCATGAAGCCAATTGGGATAAGAAGAGACCAAGGAATGTGGTTTGTTACACCTCCATCACACTGTAGACACCTTATGTTAAGAAATTACCTCCTTTTTTTCTTTTTTCACTGCCTCAGGAGAGAAAGGTCCCTTTCTTGAAGTCTGTCATCCTGTCATCATGGCAACCACAACTTATGGCTGACTGGCTTTGCACTTTTCATGCCTTATTATTTGCAGTGCCATGTGATAGCTTCATCTCCTGCTATCTGAAAATAATTCTTGCTTCTTACCCTAGCTTGGAAAAGCTGGTGGCTAAAGCCAAATGTCTAGTAGGTGCTTTTCTCAAAAGAACTTTTCTCTCACACAGTTTTGGGAAATACCTATAAAGCAGAACTGAACAAACTGTTTTTTAAGTCTGGTTATGGTCATGTGGAGAAGCCAGATGTCCACAGATCTGGATTCTAATATTAACCCCTTTCCTCACTAGTTATGTGAGGTGGAACAAATCACTTAATTTCTCTGTGCCTTAGTTTCCTTCTGCAAAGTGAGGATAAAAATAGTATCTACCTCAAAAGTCTCTGTGAAGATTAAAGGAAATAAGTATAAAACCTTATCAAAGAATATAGTAATATTTAGTATTCACAAAATATTATCTGTTAGAATGAAGTACTGAGTGAAATCATTGGGTAAAACCTCAGAATGAAAAGGAAGATACACTGTCTTATTCTATATCCAGCTCTCTCCAGTGACTTTTAAGCAGACACTCACTAAATTATTTTAATCTAGCCAGAGAAATCCAAGATTCCACAAAGAGGTCTTCAGTATACCCCTGCTTGTAAACCAGCCATCTCTTCTTGTGGGGAAGGATGGGCACATGAAACTGGTCATTAATTTCTTTTTTAATATATTTTATTGATTTTTCACAAAGATATCGATGATAGAGAAACATTGATCAGCTATCTCCCGCACACTCCCCACTGGGTATGTGCTTACAAGCAAGGTACATGCCCTTGACCAGAATTGAACCCGGGACCCTTGAGTCCACAGGCCGCCACTTTATTCACTGAGCCAAACCGGTTAGGGTGAAACTAGTCATTAATTTCAAAAGCAGTGATTCCTAGATATGAGAAGCTCTAGATCTCTTAACACAGCTCAAGATTAGTGGGACTTTGAAATTGACTTGATTTAATTCCTGATTAACTCCAAGGTTGTCCTAGCCTTGCAAGGATGTTGTTCGCAAGGGCAAGGGCAAGGGCACAATTCCAGCACAGCTCTACACTACAGACCCCTCCCATGTACCCTGAACTATGCTAGTTTGTTTACTGCTCTGAACATCAGAATGCCTTGGTTCTTTAAGTGGCAGACAAGTTGGTGTCTCTAATCTGGACTTAGAAATGCTCCTCCTTTATCTAAACTATTCCCCTACTTCATAAGAAAATTTTTTTAAATTTTTGTTTTATTGCTTAAAATATTACAGAGTATTGCATGTGTATCTTTTTCCCCCCTTGAGCTTCCCCCAGCCTCCCCTACCCCCAGTGTTTTGTGTCCATTGATTATGCTTATATGCATGCATACAAGTCCTTCAGTTGATCTCTTATCCCTTCCCCCAGAACAATTTCTTATTTGCAGAAAGAATGAAACTGAGTTACATCTCTTTCACCGAGATTTTTTGAGGAAGAAATTTAGACAATTCTAAAACAATCTTATCTAATAAAAGAGTAACATGCAAATTAGGCATCACTCCATGGCAAAGATGTCCTCCCATGGCCACAAGATGGCGGCACCCATAGCCACAAGATGGCTTCCCCCATGGACACAAGATGGAGGCGCCCATAGCCACATCCTGTCTAATAAAAGAGTATATGCAAATTAGGTGTCATTCCGTGAAAAAGATGCCCACCCCCATGACCACAAGATGGCTTCCCCTATAGCCACAAGATAGCAGCACCCAGTCTGGCTCAGCCCCACCACTGAAGTGGTCAGGTCTATTTGCCATGCAGGTGGCAGGGGAGGCAGGGGACCCGAGGGGCAGAACAGGTGATCATAGGGGGTTGGGGTCCCCTGCCCAGGCCAGAGACCTTTGCCATAGGGCTCAGGCATAGGAAAGGGCAGAGCTGGTGATCAGAGGGGTATGAGGGTGCCCTACCCAGGCATAAGGCCTGCGCCAGAGGCCTCAGGCCTGGGCAAAGGCAAGGCCAGAGATCGCAGGATTCTGGGCTCTGCAGAGCCAGCGATTGGAGGGTCAGGGGCAGAGCCTGTGATCACAGGGGTTTGGGCACCACTGGAGCCAGCAAAGCAGGAGTCTGGGGGTCCCCTGCCCAGGCTGCAGCCTTGGCCACAGCCTGCCAGTGGAGCAAGGGCAGAGCCGACGATGGCAGGGGACAGGATCAGAGCCGGTGATCACAGAAGCCTGGGCTCCATGAAGCTGGCAATCAGAGGGGCTTGGGGGTCTACTGCCCAGGCCTGCAGCCTTGGCCAGAGGTTACATATCTGGGCAGGGGTGGTGCTGGGATTGGAGGAGCAGGGGTGGAGCCAGTGATCAGAGTGAACTACAGAGGAAATACCTTTTCTTAACACTCATTGGCTAAGCTCCCTGTATGCCACTGGTAATATTCTTAGTAACTTGGGTAATAAGAATCCCTAAAGGCAATTTAAGGTTTTTTCACCACACTCCTGGAGAAAAAAAAATGAAGGTCCACTGCTGGAGGGCTAAGAAATGTCATACCCTGCCCTAGCCTGTTTGGCTCAGTGCATAATGCCTCAGCCTGCTGACTGCAGGGTCTGGGTTCAATTCTGACCAAGGGCATGTACCTAGGTTGCAGGCTCCTCCCTGGCTGGGGCCCAGGTCAGGGCATATGCAGTAGGCAACCAATCAAAGTGTTCCTCTCACTTTGATGTTTCTCTCTGGTTTTCCCTTCTCTTCCACATTCTCTAAAAATCAATGGAAACATATCCTCAGGGGAGGATAAAAAAAAAAGAAAGAAATGTCATATCCTATGAAAGATACATCTTGAAAATGCCTAATGAAAATTATTATTTCTTCAGGGTGAAAGGACTGGTGTCTGTGTTGATGAAAACACCTTGGTGGCTGCGGTGACTGGCAGTGGCTGCAGCAGCGGGGTGATGGGGCTGGTGGCTTCCCCTGATTAGCCTGGTTGCCTCCCACAAAGGGAGGCAAGACTGTGGCTTAGGCTCACTCCCCAATGGGAAAAGGGAGCGGGCTTAAGCCATCAGTAGGACACCCCCTGAGGCTCCCAATATGTGAGAGAGGGCAGGTTGGGCTGAGGACCCCCCCCCCCCGTGCACAAATTTTGTGCACCAGGACCCTAGTAACAATAATAACAATAATAGTAATGATACCATTTAATAAAGTCTGTTTCAGGGAAAACACTGCTAAGTATTTTGCATACTTTGTCCCATTCAATTCTCATGAGAACCTTGTGGGGTAGGTACTATTAACTCATCTATTTGACATATGAGAAATTTGAGGCCCAGAGAGATTAAATAACTTGATCAGGGTCTCATAACTAGTATGTTATAGTTTCTGTTAGGATTGCAAATGAGATTTTTTTTCTATCAGATAGCCTAATAAGCTATTGCTGAACTATAGGAAAACTATTGATTTTCATGGGCTGATATTTTATCTAATCACCTTGCTGGACTTTCATATTGATTTTATATGAAAGCTGACTGTCTTATATTTCTATATAGCTATATTTTTTGTAAAGAAGAGGAAATTTTTCTTTGGCTTTCTAATCCTATTCCCTTATTTATTTATTTTTCTTACTGTATTTCATTGGTTAAGACATCAGAGTGTTGAATGGTAAGTAGTTATAGTGGCCATCCTTTGTTTCTCGTCTTAATGGTTTGTCAAAAATGTACTGCTAATAAAAACTAATATTTACTGAGTACTTAATATTTCCTGTAAGCACCTTTATATATTTTATATCATTTAATCCTTGTATCAATACTGTAAGGAATGTACTATCACTTTCCTCATTTTCATGAATGAGGGAAGTGAAGCCTGGAGAGATTAAATAATTTTCCCAAGATCATACAGCTTATATATGATGTAAACATGATTTAAAATTAAGCTGTCTGATACCAGTGATTATGCTCATAGCCAAAATTACCTCATGGTAGTTTTCTAAAGCTTTGTTAAGGAAGTTCTCTTCTACTCCTTGTGTGCTATAGGTTTTTATCATGGATATGTATTAAATTTTGTTAAATGTTTCTTTCTGCATCTGTTGAAATGACCGTATGGTTTAACTTTTAATCTGCCATTTTAGTGAATTCCATTCGTAATTTGCTAATGTTAAACTAGCCTTACATTCCTGGGATGCATCATTAGGAATAATGTATTATTTGAATAAGCTTGTATATTTCATTTGCTTTAGGAATTTTATATTTATATTCATAAGTGAGATTAGTTTATAATTTTTTTTTAATTTTTTCTTGTACTGTTTATCTATTTTGCAGGAGCAACTCATCTTTTCCTATGGAATGTATATTTCTGTCAATTTGTTCTATGATATTTGTCTATGATTTTTCTACTTCTTATTGGATAAATTTTAGTAATTTCTCTTTTCTTAGAATTTTTCCCATTGAAACATATTAGTTTAGAATCTATGTAGGATTTGTAATATCACCTCGACATCTGTATTTATAACCCTATTTAGCTTCCTGGTGGCATTTATGTGTATGTTTTTACTCTTTTTAGTCTTGCTAAATATTTGACTTTATAAAAAGTTTTGGTTTTATGAATCAACTTTATTGTCTGTTTCACCATTTCTCATTTTATATTTATCAATCTTTTTCCTCTACTTTCCATGGATTTATTTGATTGTAGTTTTTATCACTTTTGGATTTGATAGCTTAATTAATTTCTTTTTCCATTTGTGTGTGTGTGTGTATGTGTGTGTGTGTGTGTGTGTGTGTGTGTGTGTGTGTGTGTGTGTATGCCTAAGCAACTGTTACAACCGAATAGCCGGAATGACTGGAACGACTGGTCAACCAGTCGATATGATGTGCACTGTGCACTGGCCACTGGGGGCAGACGCTAAATGCAGGAGCTGCCTTCTGGTGGTCAGTTCACTCCCACAGCCAACCTCCCATGGACCCTCCCTCTCCCAGCCAGCCCCCCAATTGGCTCTGATCAGGGGAGGGGCAGCTGGCCCACTTCCCAGGGTCCCTCCCCCTAGCTGGCTGGCCCTCTGATAGGCCTCCATCACCGGCCATGCCGAGGGACCCCACCCATGCACTAATTCATGCACCAGGCCTCTAGTTTTCTAATAAGTTAATTTAAGATCATATGTTATTCTCTGACTATTCCCTTGATAATATACAAAAGAATTATATATGTAGTGTTTTTATCATCAATCAATTCTAAAGAATTTGTGGTATCAATTTAAATTACTTTTTTATTTAAGAGTTATTTAAAAGTGTGCTTGTGTTTTTAATTTATAGATGTATATTGCATTGGGGCTGTGTGATGGGAATGGGAAGCTGGTTGGCTTTTTATTGCTGATTTCTTATTGCTTTTGAGTTCTATATGACTGGATTTTGACTCTATGTTCTCAATCACTAGAAACAGTACTTGTCTGTTTAGTATGTACCGCAATGTGTAGGCAGTGTAATTTTAGCTTTTTTTTTTTTTTTGTATTCAGCATTACCTAGGGGTAAATATTTGGGGATATGAGAAATGAGAATGAATGTAAGCTCCAAAAAGTCAACTGATCTACCAAGATAAGAAAAGCTCCTTCCCAAAAGAGCTTTCTATTCAGGGTTTGAGAGAAAGTATTTGATTTATTAGCCCACTTTGCCAGGCAGGACACATTTACCATGTTGACTTATCTAATTCTAGTGGTTTTAGGCTACACTGAAAAGTCCTGACTAGTTGTTATAGGCACATCCCATAGGTAATGTGGGATTGAGGAAGTAGAATTTTCAATGTCCCGCTCTGGGGAAAAAACAATCCATTGGTCTATGGAATTAGAACTTTTGGTTAATTTTGATTCTATTCAACACTGCTGTCTTGTTCTTCAAGGCCACAGTGTCCACAACAAAGGGGGTAATGTGTATATTACCTTATAACCTATGCTATTGCTTTGCTTATGTTTATAACTGGAGTAGTTCTCTTGCCTCCCCACTTATATATTAAGCTTTTTGAGTTCAAGGACTGCATTTTATCTAGCTCCACAGTAATTTCTCAAGTATTTAGTACAGAGCAAAGCAAAACAAATGCATCAGTAAATGCTTGCTGAAAGAATAAATGTAATGGGTCAATAGAGACCATATATTCTTATCAGAATAAAACAAAACTAAAACAAAGTACATCTTTTTCCGGCTTAACAGTTTGGATGAGTATTTTATCTCCCTTTATACCTTGCCTATAAGAACACAGTCTCATTGCCTTGCAATACAGACTGTTTATCATAGCTCAGGTTGGGGCCTCCTTCAGGCTGCTATTGTGGTCTCTCCTTTTCATTGCTACTGCCATTACCCCAGTGCCGCATGATACGTGCATCCTGAGAATGTTGGGTGTTAATTTGTTTTCCAAATGAATATGGCCATTTTTCTTCCAACTGGACTCTAGCAAAATGTTTTTCTTTTATGCCCACATCCTTTATTTTAATGTCCTTGCTTCCTTGTCGATCCTTAATTGGGCTGTTTTGCAGACTGAATCTGTTGTTTTTTCTTCCTCACTTCTGTATCATTTAATGACATCGCAGGATAAAGCAGGATCTGATAGTGCATTCTGCTAACCTCCTTGTCAGAAACCCCTATGCACTGCACTGGATTATCTATTAGCTCTTTCATTTTTTCTGGCCAATTTTCTACTAATTTAAGTCATTACAAGATGATCTTGCATTATATGGGCAAAAGGTAACACTGAAACAAAGGAATAAACTAGCTGGGATTCCAGGAGAGTTGCACTAACCCAGAGCTGTTATGAAGCCCCTATCTTCCACTGCTGAATCTGATCATCTATATGGCCAAAGCAGGTTAGTTTTTCCCTGTGTGTGCTTCCAGTGAGTTTAATAGTATCTGTGACCTCAAAATAGTTGCAGTCATGAGTCTAGGTCAGGACATGCCTCAGATGAAGCCATCTTGCCTTTCTGAGACCCAGCTATATTTGCTGCAGAAAAGTCTTTGCAAACCCTCACAGCAGGGAAATCTTTGCAATTTAGGGAAGGCTTTTTCAAAGAACAAGAGAGTTTTGACCTAATGTTAAGGTCTTTGTGTACTTGTAGTCATCACTATACCTCAGGAGTGACTCTTTCAAATGAATAACAGACCTTAGATTTGGAAAGGACCTTGGGGCTATCTAAGGTATGTCCCTTCCTTCAGTAGGAATGCTATTGTGATCCTATTTTACAGGCAAGGCAAATGAGGTCTAAAGAAAATGCTCTTCTGTAGTCCCAAGATCTTCTGAAGACTTCAAACTTGACCCTGCCACTGTCTGTACTCTGCCTGTGTTGTGCTATTCTGTCTTGGTCACTGGTTTGGTCTGAATATGCTCTCCAAAGAGTCTGGCCACGTTGCTACATGCTGGGTATCTATTGGGAATAATTTTTACTTCCAACTCCTTTAATTGAGGGCAGATCTGACTCACTCCTGTTTGCCTGTAGAGTATTATTATATCCTTTAATGCAATGATAATTCCTCTCAGCCTCTGGAGCTGCATGTGGTTCTTTCATGTGCAACCTGCCATTTACCAATCTTTTGATGTCTACATTAAAATATATTTTCCAATTATACTTCATTGGGTGAATGGATTCATTAGGTGCCTCTCATAGTTAATGAGGGATTGCATATCAGACTCCAGAATTCATGTAAGTGTCCCAATCTAATGGGACAGCTTGTTGCATACTTACATTATTTAGCTAGATATTAAAAGTGTTTTTGGAAGGTTCTTACATATACCATTGATGAAACCACCTCACAGAGGTCATACTGGTTTTAGAAAATGAATAGAACTGGATTCCTAGGTTTGCTATACTATGAAATACTGACCACTTAATGAGCTGTGTGGCATTAGACATATTATTTATTATAAACTTTCTATGTCTTAATTTTTTAGCTTTAATAGAATACTAATAGTACATGTTTCACATGTTTGTTGTGAGGATTGAGATAATCCACATAAAGAATTTAGCTCACATAATGTATACCACATTGTAAAGATTTAATGCATTGCTATTGTTATCATCATCATCATCATCATCATCATCATCATCATCTCTACATTTCAGAGTTGTTGTAAGATTATTAAATAAAGTGACACAAACTATATAGCAATGTTTCCCATCCTTCAAAATAGCAACTCTTATGATTATGGTTATTAAAGTTCTGGGAGTATATCATGAAGCTGTGACATTTCTGGAGCATGGCTTATTTGATCACAAAGGTGGTTATCTTGAACAAGGAGTACTACTCAGATTTTCTAATGCAAGTCCACAAGTCCACTTGTCCCCACCAGAAAGTAAAGTGATAAACATCATGGAGCCCTTTAAAAATGGATCACCTTTTTTACTTTTCTCATTAACCATGTGTCAGTTTTCTAAAAGCAGTACTAAAACATACTCTTAGAAAATAACTTCTTTTCAGGGTATGGCAGAGTTGTGACAAATGGTATTACCAGGGTGGCTAACTAACAGAGACACACATTTTTCTAGAAGTGCTCTGATTAGTTGTTCTCAACCCTTCTTTAATTTTAGTATCAACCTGCACAGCCTACCTCCTACATAAACACCCAGGCAAACTTGTGTATGGTAAATCACAATGGGTTAGAATTCAGAAAGACCTTGATTCTACTTCAGGCTCCAGTACTTGCTAGCTCTCTGACCTTGTCCAAGTCTCTGAATGTGTCTGAGTACTATTAGCTTCCTTATCTATAAAACTGATATATAAATAGTTTCCCAACCCCTATAAAAAGCTTTGAGGCCAAATAAGTTCCAGGTTGTTGGATGTTTTTTTTTAATACTGCATGGTGTGCAACACCTTCAGTGGGATTTGGAATAAAATCCAGTAATCAATCACATCAATATTTCTGCAATGAAACATGAATGTTTACAGCGAAAGAGCCTCACAAGTTCTGTCACTGCATACATGTTGGCAGGAAACACAAAATAAAACCTGCTTGGTTTTCAGAGCTTTCTGGAATTTGGAATTTTTGATAATGGAATGAAGAATTCCACCTAATCTCATGAGATTATTCTCAGGATTACATGAAATACATTGTGTGTAGTGGGGATCTTGCTCATCCTAAATTGAAATTCAGACACACTAGGGTGTATGAAGACCCCTGGATGCCTATTTGCTTGAAATGACCTGTGGAAGGGAAAAAAGTCATATAGGGAAAGCTGTGTCTGAAACTTAGGGCTGTAGGCATAAGGGAACAATCTGGTATAACTTAATGGTGCTTGTTCTCTAGGCACAGGAACCAAGTTGGAAAGTCTGAGCTGAAGTGATGGGGGCTCTAAAGAGAGTGAAGGGATGCTCTACAGTGTTGCTGCAAGAAGAAACTGGAGATGCTCTTCTCACAGGAGCCTCACTGAGAAAGGGTAGAAGCAATGTTTTACTGCCCAGGTGACAAAGCGTTGCACAGAGCAAAAGTAGGCATTTACATCCTTCTATGTAGATCCATTGGTGGCTTCAGCCAAAATTTCCAGAAGAGAGGTCAGCAACATTTAAGGCCCTTGCGGATTTGGAGAATCCATGGCTCACCCCAGCAAGGACCTTTGTGTTCCCAGAATCAGAGATACCCACCAGCAGCTGGGGTGAGGCTGAGGGGCTGCTATCCACTATCTTTTATTAAGAATGTAAGCTTTCTAAAAATAGGGATTGTCTGGTTTGTCATGGTCCCCACTCTATCCCCAGCAACTGGGAATGGGCCTGGAACATAGTGTGTACCTAAAAACACATTTGTTCAATTAATTTGCTGGCAATTTACATTCATAAGGAGAGATAGAATAGAATAATAACATAAAAGGACTGTTCTTAAAGACTGTCAGATATAACTGGGGGTGTTAAGAGGGAATGAGGCACTGTGTTGAGCAGGTAGGGACACCAGTCAGTAACATGTGAGTTATTAAGGTACATATGTTCTCACTTGCAATCAAGATCAGATATGGCCTGGGGAAACTTGGAACCTTAACATTTTATAAAGGTTCAAAATGTCTTCTGGAGCATTCTGGATATTAGATAGCTAAGCTTCACATAGACACCAAGTGGTACTTGGAAAGATTTTAATTATAAAGAAGAGATTCAGGATTGGATAAGGGTGGAGGAGAAGGAGCTGTTTGTGGCTGGTTCTTCTTGGGTTTTAGCTGCTCCATTTAGCCCTTGCGATGTTAATTTATAGGAAGGGAGAGGCAATAATAATTGGTTGGTTACAAAAGGAAAAAGGAAAGATTTTCTGTTGTTCTCCACTTTTCCAAGAAGAAATTAATTTTACTTGAATTATTACTATTAAGGTGAATTCATTTGTACCCATGTGCTGCTAATCATGGGTAAATGCAATATATATATATATATATATATATATATATATATATATATATATCATTCAATAATGATTTTTAAATGAATATTTTTCTCTAATACCCCTCCTCTATCTCTGATCCTTAACTATGAGCTTATTGAGGTCGAGGAACACAGTTTGTTTTCTATGCCTAACATGCTTCCTGTCACATAGTAGGTTTTAATAAAAACATTAATTGAATGAATGAGACATATTGATAATTAGGATGTAGATATACAAATGTATGCCACAGAAATTATTAAAATAAATTATTTTCTCTCAAACTGTTAAATCCTGTCTGACATGAACACTAACAATTTGCTTGGCAAATAATTCTTTGATATGAAATTCAAAATATAACTTTATTCTACTCTAGGTCTTGGATTATTATTATTTTTTAATTGAATCTTTATTGTTCAGATTATTACAGATGCTCCCCTCCACCTGGTACCCCCCACCCCATGCCCTTACCCCCACCATGTCTCCATCCATAGATGTAAGATTTTTGTTCAGTCTCTTCCCATACCCTCCATGTTCCCTTCCCCCTGAGAATTGTCAGTCCATTCCCTTTCTATGCCCTTACTTATATTCTATTCACAAGTTTATTCTGTTCATCAGATATTTCTATTGATTTGTTATATTCACTTGTTGATAGATATGTATTTGTTGTTACTTTGTTGTTCACACTTTTTATTTTTACCTTTTTCTTCTTCTTCCTCTTCTTAAAGGATGCCTTTCAGCACTTCAAATAATCCTGATTTGGTAGTGATGTACTCCTTTAGCTTTTTCTTGTCTGTGAAGCTCTTTATCTGACCATCAATTTTACATGATAGCCTTGCTGGGTAGAGTAATCTTGGTTGTAGGTTCTTGCTATTCATCACTTTGAATATTTCTTGCCACTCCCTTCTGGCCTGCATGGTTTCTGTTGAGAAATCAGCTGACAGTCATATGGGTACTCCCTTGTAGG
>PVJC01018384.1:0-31398 GCA_004026665.1 Murina feae | reverse complement strand
AGGAGAGGGAGAGATAGAAACATCAATGATGACAGAGAATCATTGATCAACTGCCTCCTGCATGCTCCTACTGGTAATCAAGCCTGAAACCCAGGCATATGCCCTGACAGTGAATTGAACCATGATCTTCTGGTTCATAGGTTGATGCTCAACCACTGAGCCACACCAGCTGGGCAGCCTTCTAGAATCTACATACAGTTTCAGCCCTTCTCATCCAAACAGACTGGGTTTTCCTGCAGAAGAGTTCATGGATTAAAACTAAATGCAGGTCACTCTGGCAAAAGATGAACAATATCAGATTCTCCCTATAGAATGGCTAAGTGAGAATTAAGCCTAGTCCCAGGGACCTGCTGGAAAGTTGGCAGGGAGGAGATGGCACGTCTCTTATAGCAACCAGAGATTGGGGGTCACAGGTAAAACTGAGAACTGGATTAGATCAATGCTGAAGTGTGGCTGGATTATCAGAGGCCAAGGATTGGAAACAAATCTCAGGAGCAGAGATACACAGACAAAGGGGAACCACTAGCAACCTGGACAAATGAGAGTGAAGAGTGCCATGTGGGTGCAAGAAGAGATGATCTGAACACATACCCAGGAGAGAGGGGTCCAATGCCACAGTAGGAATCTTTCCCTCCAGAGGCCTTCCTGTATGGGTCCCACTTAAAGAGCCTTCTTGTTACATAAAATGATAAGCTTCTTGAGGGTGGCAGTCTTGACTCATTTCTTCTCTGCTATAGTCCTGAGGCCTAGCACAGTGCCTGACACAGAGTAGGTCCTCACAATGTTTACTGAGTAATAAATAGAGAAATAAATGAATGGATACACCTATCTTACCAACCTAGACACTGGGTAAAGAAAAGAAATATTGATAAGCTTTTTTTCAATAAAGCTACATTAATTGTAAGTTTCTATAACAAAGAATTTACTGAATAATTCATTGGAGAGCAGGAAAAGAGGTTTCCACTACACACTACCATACAGCAAATAACTGGATAAATGCGAATTAGATGCTTATATTCTCCCCTAAATTATTTTCCCAATCGTCTTCTCTTTTAGCCCTTCTCCAACACAGCACATGGGCACATACTTTTTCTCTCTTTCTCCCAGTCTTTACTGAGTGCAAAGTAAAAACAAAAAGTTCTCTTTCTTATTCCATATGTAAAAAATAATAATTAATAATCACTCCTCTGATGATCATGATGTGATTTGAAAGGTGTCACTCCCACAGACCATCTCAGGGCCCTTGCTCCCTATCTCCCTTTGAGGAGGTGTATAAGTCTTTGCTTGATTAATCCCTCATTCATATTTAAATTACTCATGTAGAAACAACAATGCACTAAGAGCAAATTTTTTTATTTATTTGTTTTTATTGATTTTACAGAGAGAGAAGAAAGGATGGGGGGGGGGAGAAACACTGATTGGCTGTGTCTTGCATGCCCCCAATGTGGGCTTGTGCCCTGACTGGGAATCCTACCAGAGACCTCTGGGTGTACTCAGTGAACCACACCGACTAGGGCAGTATGAGCAATTATTAAAAACACTTCATTATGTATAATTTGTACATGCTTCAGTTGGTGATGCTTGGAATTATTTATTTTCCAGGTTGTGCTGTCATCTACCAACAGTCACCAAATCTAATTTTTCATCCTGCCATGCCACATAGGAAAATACAATTTTCAAAGCAAAGTTCCCCTACTTTACACAAACATACACAAGAGTTTGTCAGACAAATAAAATTAAAAAAGAATACTTCTGCACACACATCAACACCATACAAGCATACAAGACATTGTTCTTTTATTTGGAAACATCAGGAAAAGCTCCCCTTCACCCTCAGAGGGAAAGGCAAACTTTGTTGCTAAAGCCCAACTGCACAAATGAAGGCGCGGTCCTCTGGGGAAGCAGGGGAACTGGGGTCTGATGCAGGAGGGTGACGCCTCATAAGCACTTCAGGAGGAAGGAATTGCAGGAGGTTCCTCGGGGACAGTCGCACAGCTTCCCGATCCTCGCTCCTTTTCGCACCGCGCACTGCTCGCCAGCATCACACTGCAAGCAACACAATGTGTGGTCGTGGGACATGCGCAAACCCAGGCACCTGTAGGTCCCTCTCCCCGTCAACACAGTTTCTGCCTCATGGGAGAGACGAATGGACCCTATCACCCTCATGGGAGGTCTAAGTATAGTCAGGCCTAACATGGAAGAGAGCTTTGTGCTTAATGATTTCAGTGAGAGAACATAAAGAGAAATTTAAATTACTGAGCCCCTCCTATATTTTTCCACTTTGGGAGTGGAGGTGGGGGGGGGTGGATTATATTTCCTGAGTCCTTTAGTTGCTCATCCAGTAAATAAAAAAATCAACCAGACCTTTTTTCTGAGAAATAAACAATAGACCTATGTTTTCTCACAACCCCTGCTCCCTGCTTTCTGCCCCCCTCATCCCAAGGAAGATTTAAGTATGTGTGTGTTTGTTCTCCGTGGAAGGTGACAAGCCCTGGTTAAGAATTTTTATCCTAGAACTTAGATTAAAAAAAAAAAAAACTGACAGGGGCTCAGAAGGCAGGTAGAAAATTGGAGGAACAAGAACCAATTCTTCATGAGGTGAAAAAAGCTCATCTTCGGGAAACACTCCTTTCCACCCAGACACGAGGGCTGGTTCTTGGCATGTACTGTTCGCTCCTCTGAAAGAGCGGGTCTGCCCTTAGAGACCAACAGCAAGGGCTGGCAATGAAAACAAAGGGGACCTCGTAGAATTCTGCAAACTCCTTTCCAGAATTACTTAGCCACATCCTAGGGAGAAGGCGTGTATAAGACTCAAGGTGGTATATTTCCTCTTGGGAAAACATGGGAAGGAGGCGATTCCAAAGCCTTACCATGGGGACCTGCCCGTACTTCTTCTCATACAGCGGAATACGTTTACTCTTGAGCTTCTTCAGGACTTCCTGCAGTGCTTCGATCTGCAACACACCACCCGCCCCAGCCCAAGTGCTCACTTCCAGCCCTATTTTTAAGGATCCCCAGAACCACACACGCACTCCACCTTGGGATACCGAAGACAAAAAGGGTTGCTAGAGGGGTGGAAACTTAGGGAGCGTTGTCCCAGGTACTGACAGCAGGTCCCGGAGCCCTGGAGGGGAGGTTCATGTTGCTCAGAGGAGCGGGGACAAGACTGCTGGGAGGATGACAGCGGGAGCCGGGACTTCTCACTCATCTTCCCGCGCCCTGACTCTGGGAATGGGGTAAGGAGGAGAGAAGAGAGGAGGTACAAAGGAGGGACCACGGCAGCCCAGGGGAATCTGGGGCATGGGGATACCGACCAGCTCCTTCTCATGGGAGGCGTCCTCCACGGTGGAGAAGATGTCCAGGGCTCGGGGCTGGAGCTCAGCATCCTCCTGGGCACGGGCGCCCAGCAGAGGTAACAGCAACAGCAGGGCAGCACCCAGGAGGGGCAGCAGCTGGATGCGGGTGCTCTCCATGGTGCTGAAACTCAGCGCTGCTGAGGCGCCCCGCGCTCCCGTCTTTTTATACAGGAGCCAGAGCCCGAGGGAGGGGGCAAGGAAGGAAGGGGCTGTGGAGGAGGGTCTAGGTCAGCCGTCTGTAGGCAGCGATCCACTGCCGCTTGACGTCAATGCCCGCCGGGCCCCAGGCGCCCCCGAACAGGCTCTGCGCACAAATGGGCAAGAGAGCGGACACCAGGGAACCTGCGACCCCAGATGCTGTCAGCCCCGCCGTAAGGGACGCTCCCAAGGGAACTGAGTCGAAGTCAAGGGGCAATAGGTGGGGGATGGGGAGCACGAGGGGGACAGGAAATGAAAAATGCCTTTGAGGCAAGGCACAGGCAGAAGAGTCCCTCCCCATCTTCTAGCAGGGGCGACAGCAACGCAGTCTCCCTCACCAGCCCTGCCTTGACTCGCTTGGGATTTATGTGGCAGCAAGGAGGGGTGTTGCCTCTAGGCAGGCATGTTCACTGAGCACCTTACTAGGCACTATGTGGGATAGGAGAGGCAAACATAGTACCTAAAAGAAAGAAATTGTAGCCTTCCCCAGGATGGGTCCCATGACGGAATCTGTATGGTAGTAATGAGAAAAGAGGGAAAACAGACTGACCAAGACTGAGGGGTGGTATGGAGAGTGCAGGGAGACAAACTCTGGTTCCAGTCCTGGCTCCACCACTTGCAAGCTGTGTGGCTTTGGGCAAAATAAAGAACCTCTCTGGGCCCCCACGCTTTTTGTTTTGTAAAACTGGAATTTAAAAGATGCGCCTCACAAAGTTATCTGGAGGTTGGAACGAAAGATAAGGTATGTAGAAGCCCTGACCCTTAGCACTACCTCTCTAAGGCTCCCCACCTTTCCCCTTGAATTTGAGGCTGCCCCAGGTAAGTCGTTGTGTGCAGTATCTCAGCTTTTCCTTAGAGGGCAAATCTAACCCTCCTCAGGAGCCCTCCAGCTCACTTTCCAGTTCTGATATGCAATGAAGATAATAAAGTAAAGGTGTGGGGAAAAGTGCAACTTCCTGATTATGGAAATATCTCTAGCATCAGAAGTCAGAAGTAAGCAAGGTCCTCGGTGACTTATGAAGATAACTGTATTTTAAAAGACTGGGGTCTTTACAGCCCGAATACAAATGAAAGTTCCTGTAGGAGAAGTGATGTTTTCCCACTTAGACCTACAGGTTTCTCCCACCTGCCTGCCCACCTGGCTTCTTGCACCACATCCTCTTTCTCTCAAACTGATCCCCAGTTCATCCACTCTTCTCCATCCCTATTACTACCACCTCAATCCTGGAAAGCTGCTCTGGCCTTCTTCTTGCCTTCCCCCCACCCTGACCCACCCCATATCCCATTGCCTTCCTCTATCCCATAATTCACCACCAGCCAGAGGTAAAACATGCCAGAGAGGAGTAGAATTGTTTCACAGGCAGCCAGTTTCAGAAACAGACTACAGGCTACAGCCTCTCTCAACATTTCCTCCAACAACCAAGAGCATTACAGCTGACAAATGGAAATCTTTTTCCCAAATGCAAACCTTGTGTCACCAGGAAGAAGGGTATTGTCTCCACACTGCTGTCACACACTTTCACTTCACTGCTTTGCCCTCACACTCTCTATGGTGTAATGTGGAAAGCAAACTGGGACAGGATTGCATCCTAAAAAATTTTCAGGAAGTTCAAACCTGTCCCTGAGCATCAATCTCCAGGCCGTAGGCATGAGGGAGTAACTCTTGTGCTGGGCAATTTGGCTTAGATGGCATCTAATGTCACTTTTTAAACCGCGATTCTGGGACTCTTTCATGCCTCCTTCAGAACTCATCGAAGTGAAGTCTATTTCTTTTGACACAAACTCTAACCTCAGGAGAAACAGAATACCATCTGGCATGATCCAAACAGGCAGAGCCTGAGGGCAAACATATTTTTTTAAAGGCAGAAGGATCCTCAACAAGTCTCTCCTTTACTTTTTTAGGGGATCTCTGGCCCTGACATTTCTCTACGGCGTGTCAGCAATTTAAGCTAGTCTGGTTTTAATGACAGATCCATCGTGGTGGCTTGGCTTACCAGCTAAGTCAGGCCCAGCTCCTCCTGCTCTGCAAGCCAGATCTCTGCACTTCCCATCAAATGGCCTCTCTAAAGCCAGCCTGGCAAGGCCTCTGAGATGGATGGGCTAGCAACAGTTCCTTAAGCTCCTCCAGCGTTTGCAGGAAGTCCACAGGGACTGTGCTTATTTTTCAGGAAGGTGAGATTAGACTGGACTTTGAGAAGACTGAAAGCCACACATGGCAGGCTTGACCAAGGTCATGTGTCAAGTTTTCCTCTCCTATTCAATGGACTGCTTAAAGACAGTTGATTGGAGACCCAGTTCAACTTTATGAACAGGATTATAGACAAGGGAGGCGGATATATTTACATACAGAAGCCTCAAGAGCTTAGGGAAGGCTATCTAGTCTGAAGAGGAGGGCCAGCATGCTTGTCTTGAAGCTTTATTGCCATAGAGTCACTGTTTTAGAACGACCTTAGGGAGGTAACCATGGAGATGTTGAGGGTGCTAAAAAAAAATCACAGAACAAAACACTTCAGCTCTCCTCAGTGCTTCATATTCTCTTCATTGTCACCCTTTCCTGGGGAAAAATAGCTATTCAATTGTACTCTTATCTTAGGCTCTGGGGCCACCACACCCATTCAGCTGTGCATGTGAGCTATTCCTTCTCTTTTCTGTGTATTAGGGCAGCCTGTGGCTACCACTCCCCTAACCCACTGCACGATGGCACATGGTGCACTGTGTTACTGTTCACAGATGTTTAGTGCTGCTCGCTGGAAGAGGAATATACTTTGGGCCACGTTCATCAACTATGTGGCTATGTGACTCACTTTGGCCAGGGAAATACAAGCAAAAGTACGGTGAGTTGTTTTCATGGGGAAGGTTTAAAAGCCAGTGCATACTTTGCCCTTTTCTCTTCCATGGCGATTGGCAATATTCCAGATAGAGGCGGCTGTTATCAGCCTGGGTTATAGAGGGTTCTGGAGGGAAGGAAATGTTGAGCACAGCATGACCATCTTTAATGAACATATACTGAGAAGGAGGAATGAACTCTTATGGATATAAGCCACTTTTGGGGTCATTTGCTACTGTAGCACAATTTAGCTCAATAGGACCAAATCAGGTAGAGAGACTACCATGTCCATCAACCCATCTCATAGATAGTATTAATTACATATTGCTACAAAGTTTAGTAGCTTAGAACAATATGTATTTATTATATCACCATTTCTGTGTGTCAGGCATGACTTAGCTAGTCTCAGGTCTCTCACAAGGTTGCAATCACAAGGCATTGACTGGGGCTGTAGTCATGTCAAGGTTCAACTGAGACAGGACCCACTTTCAAGACAACTCAGTGGTTCTTGGTAAGACCTGGTTTCTCACAGGCTGTTAGACAGTCACTTTCTGGCTCTTGACCAGAGGCCTCCTTCCATCCTTGCAGGTGACCCTCTCCAACTGAGCAAGCATGTAAGAAAAGCCTGAGGGAGAACACTAGCAAAACAGAAGTCACAGTCTCTTCTAACTCATCTCACCATTTCGCCATATTCCTGGGGTGCTGTCCACACTCATGGGCAGGGATTACACAAGGGCATGAATATCAGAACGCAGAATCCCTGGGAACCATGTTAGAAAGTGTCTATTACAATTATTCTCTCAAAAAATGTAAATACAATTATGTGAACATCATTGTGTAAGAACCTAAGCTTGAGGGAGAGGTAAGAAAGAGAACTGTGGAATTGTATAATTGGAGCTCTGAAACCCAGAAAGGCTAAACAACTTGCTTAGGATACACAGTTAGAAATAAAGCCAGAACTAAAATTCAAGTCAGCGCTATTTCTACCAGACAGAAATCAGTGAAACACTAAATAGCAATATATGACAAATTGCATTCAGCAGAAATAGAAGCTAGACCATCAATTGCTAATTGAATAGTCAAACAAATCATCCAGTCAATTAAGCAGAGAAGGAAACCTCTTTAGGGAGAGGCAATCAAAAAGGTGGGTCATGTTAGGAGCTAGCCTTTCAAGGGTGCACTTGTTTCAGCAGAGAAGGGAAAGTCTTGTTAGCAGAGGGCTGGCCAAGATGAGGCTTCCTCAGAGTGCTCCCAAGGTAGCACAAGGGAATGTGACTCTCCTCTCCTCAATCTCAGTTCATCAGGTGACTTTTTCCAAACAGGCTATCTCGAGCACATTGGTGAGGCCAAATGAAGAGACCTTTCAATTTACCTTTAGGGAAGTGTTTCCCAGCATGGTGTGAAAGTATCAGAATCAACTGGAAAATTCTGTTCACCAAATTACATATGCTTATACTCCACCCCCAGAATCTGGAGGACCAGAATCTCTGTGGAGGAGAGCAGTCTAGCTCATGTCATTGGAAAAAGTTGCCCCAAGGGACTCAAATATAACCCGACTGGTATAAGCACCTGGTGGCGGAGCACTGCTTAGGGGATCTTTGCATCATCTAGTGTGGTGTCCAGGAGCACACTTTGCCCTACAAGATCACCGAGGCCAAATCCTCTCAGGGTCTAATACCGTTCCCTCCTAAAACATGAACAGCTCGATAGCGGGCCCAGAATGGATGGATGAAGTCAAGTCACTCTTAGTTCAGTGGGCATCTCCATTGTCCCTTCTTTTAAGAAGCCATGAACACATCCCATGGGGCTTTTCAAGAGTGCCTGACATGCAGATATAAGTCCCATAAGTAGCAAAAAGTCATTAAACCTTGATGACTTATTTATAGCCACCTTGAGCAGAAATTGTGTTCTCTCTTCTGTTGGTGAGAAAACTGGTCACTTAAGAAACTGGATTCAGGTCCCCAGGCAGGTGGGAAGTTGGACCCAGGTCCTGTGAAAACCTAGTGTTTTCTTATTTACATTGTCCTTCCATTTCTTTTTATCACCCGTATCATTTTTTTTAATGAAGCAAAAGAGAGAGAAAAAATAAAACCTAAATTCTAAAATAATTTTTAAATATTATAAAAGATATTCCCTAATGGTCAAGATCCCCCTTGCTCCTTGAAAAACCAGGTCATTTTCTACTGAAAGCTGCAAAAAATGTCAAGTCGAGTCTCTGAGTGCAAGCTCTGACTTTCCAAATGTGAAATGGGACTTTGTGTTATGACAGGGGCCTTCAGTTTTGGACTGAGATCCACCTAGATGACCTATCTGAGATCTCCAGATCTGGAGAGGCCATTGGGGGCCTTCACCCTGTGCCAACCCCACCTGCCTGATGAAGAGAGACCCTGAGGAGCCACAGCTATGAACATTTATAATGCTTTCGCCCAGATGCAAATGTCATTTTCTGCCATTTGCACTCGACCAGGGTAGCCCTGGATGAAGATATGGCCTTTGCCCAGAGCCCTGCAAGGGGTTGGAACGAACTATAACTATAGCTGTGCCCCAGAAACCATCGGACACCCACAGAGACAAATTCTCCTGGTGTTTGCTAAAGAAATTTCTCCTCAGGATATGAAAAAGACTTCACAGAGACATGTCAAGAGGGTTTTATTGTTATGTTTTATTTCTGAAGCAAGGATGCACAGAGGAGCAAGCGGCTTCTAAATGTTACTATCTCTTTCTTAGTGTTTGCCATAGATAGTCTTGATGTTCAAGTATTTCAAAGGAAAACTTTGAAGTAATTATTTGCTCCTTTTCTTCTCTATTCTCTTTCTCCAGAATTCTGTTAAAACATATCTTTAGCTCTAGAAGTGTGCATATAAAAGTCATAGGACCCAGTTATACATGAGCTTCTAAAGCCTGGAGAACCTCTTAGGGCCAGGGTCACCCGTCTTGTTTATGGGAATATTCCTGTGTCTTCCCTACAACCACAGTCTTGTTGAATGTTAATTAAAGGTACATGAGTATAAATGAGAACTGCTCCCCCCACCCCGCCGCTGATGGGGGCCAATGTTTACCAGGTCATGCAAGAAAGCTCTGCAGACATACTCTTTTTCCTCAATTTCCTAGAATATCCCAGAGAGAAAGAGATACCCAGTTCATCTGAGGCTCCAGTATAGGAAGCAATCTGGGTGGGAACCAAGGCTGCTGCCTTGTGCACCTTCAAAGAGTTTCATTTGTAATCAGTTGTCAACATTTTAAAAATGGGGAAGTTTCATGTACAAATCCAAATTTCCATCTCCTACTGAAAACCAGAATTTCTACTACGGTCTGTTGCCTTGTATCTGGCCATTTTTGTGCCTTCCCTTGTTTACTGGCCCCCACACATGTCTGAGTTTGCAACCCCTAAGGCTAGAACAAAGCTAATAAAGCCATATGCCCAGTTCCATGCTAGGCACCACAGGGCCATGATGATCACTGAGGGAGATACTTCTGGCTTCTACCTGGGAGCTTTTCAACAACCCTTGCTGGCACCACCCTAGGCCATTTGAATCCAGATCTGTAAGGTGGATATTGTTTGAAAAGCTCCCTGGGTCCTTCTAATCTGCACCCAATTTAGGAACCTCTGCTTAGAATTTGCCCATAATTAGCATCCCAGCCTTGTGTCTCTGTGGCAGAGATGGGCTTACCTTGCATTAGTTTCCCCTTTGTACTTCCTAATCACTGCCTCACAACTTTTCAAACCCTCTTTTCTTTGTTACAAAGAGCACATGAGGCCCAACTGGTGTGGCTCAATGGTTGAGCGTTGACCTATGAAACAAGAGGTCATGGTGCGACTCCTGGTCAGGGCACATACCTGGGTTGCAGGCTCAATTCCCAGTGTGGGGCATGCAGGAGGCAGCCCATCGATAATTCTCTCTCACCACTGATGCTTCTATCGCTCTCTCCCTCTCCCTTCCTCTCTGAAATCAATATAAATATCTTTATAAAAAAAGAAATGGGGCAAACATTGACAATTGCATAGTGAAGAGGTATGGAGAATAATAATCTATTGAATTCCTAGGCTCGCTTAGAACTTCTTACTGAATAGAAGCTACTAAAAAATAAAGGCATTAGTGGTCTTGGAGGGACGCACTTAATAGCTCTGACATCAGAACCCACCATGTATGCCAGTAGCAAATGCTAGCAGAGCCTGTACGCTGGACCAGGCCCTGAGCAGAGCACATTTAAGCTGAGAATCACAAATTATTCTCCCATTTTCACACGTGGAAATTAAGAGTCAAAGAGGTTACGTTGTCTGAGCAGTTTGGCACATGATTCTTTCTGCCACCATCTCAGTGCTTTTGAACTAGGGGGTCAGGCAAGAGGAGGGAACCAGTTGAAATCCACCACCCACTGCTGTGTTGTCCTCCTCCTGACCCATCTAAGTCACCTCATCACAAGCCACCTGAGGCAGAAAGCTCTCAAGCCTGACTCCGAAATAGGACCCGCAGGAGCAGTAAGGAGAGCAAAGGGCAGGAAGGCCAAAGCCTCAGGACCCTGCCCTGCCACCCACTCATGCTGCCCCATCACCTGCCTGCAGGGCCTCCCACCACACAGGATACAGATGAAGAATCCGTGGCTCTGAAATATTAACAGTGCTCCGCATTAGTCACCACGTTTTCACTAAACCTGGAAACAATTAACTTTTTTTTAAGCCGTTCTCATTCAAAGCTCTCTAGACAGAAGCTAATGGGTGCCCTTTAAATGTAACCTAGCATAAGATTCTTTCCTGATATAATAGCGATGATAAACTGTTTACTGAATATCTACCAAATATCAGGTGCTTTACATATTTTTCTTAAATTGCTGTATTAGGAATAATGTACACTAAACTGATGTTTTAATAGCTATTAACTTGATAGCTATGAACAGTATCTTAACAGTGTGAATACACTATTAAAGTATCGTATTTATTCATTTAAAATCATTTGCAGCTGTCTGGGTGCCTAGGAGAGAATAATGGGGAGTAAGAAGGCAGGAGACTAAAGGCCACAGGGAAAGGCTGACAATCTGTACCATGACCTCTACCCTCTGGGTCTCCAGAGGTGAACATAAACTCCAGGGCTGCAATCTGGTCCACGGAGGCATGAAGACAGGAGATGAATTTTAAGATTTCTTCTGGGGCCTAGTGAAAGCACAGGTCTGCCTGAGGAAGACTGCAGTCTGTCCCTGGAAATGGGCTCCATGGGAGAGAACATCCTGTTGCTGGCATGGGACTTGATTCCATCAACCCAGGACATTCTGCTGTCACCCAGCCCCTGACCTGGGAGGTCCCCTTTTCTTTTCTCCCCTGTCTGCCCCTTCCTTTCTCCTCTACAATGCTTTCCTAATTTAACATTTTGAAATATTCTACCACTTGTCTAAAATGTAGAGGAGCTTCTTGAAATACAGACAATTAAATAGTTCTTGGCTCAGTAATGAGACTTGCTATGTCAGATTGAAAGAGAAAAAAATGTTTCAAAACCTCATGTCCCCACAAATCACTACTCTTTCAAGCCTGCAAATGTGTGCAATTAAGTGTTGACTGAATAAATAAAATTTAATAACCCTTCATTCTTTGAGCAATAAAACTGTTCGTGTTGACAACATCCCTGTAAATCTTTTTCGTTTTTTCCTGTTGGTCTCACATGCATCACATTCAGCTGAATGTTCCACGTGGATGCATTTATGGAGTGAGGAGACTTTTAATGTCTCCCCTGCCAAAGGCCCCTCTGGATGATGACTGCCTCTCAAAGGCAATGCTCATCTCTGGGGAATTTTTCCATTAGTCATGGGTTATGACCCATGACTAATGGAAAAATTTTATGTTTTAAAATTTTTAAAAAATTTAAGTCTCAAAATTTATTAAGTTTGTCTCTACATATTACTCTCTCACAGACTCTTTGGCAGTAAGCAGGCCTGGGTTCAATTCCAACTCAGCAGTTCTATTCTCCCACATGTGTACAACAAGCGATACACATGGATAAATATTACAGCATTGTTTTTAACAGAGAAATATAGCACACAACCTAAATGTCCATCTCTAAGGAAATTCATTGATAATATATAATACACAAGAGTTAAAAGAAGTGATTTAGATCATCACCACAATAGCTCATTTTTAATAAGTCCTTACAGTGGAATACTGGACAAATTTCTGTTCTATAGCTAAAAATTTCAAGTCTACCCCTGTGCAATAATGTTGGTAATGCCTGCTTGAGAGCCAAGAGGAATTCAGTGAAAGTCTATATCAGGAAAAGAAACAGTCAATATCCTTGTCTTAGAGATGCACAGCCAGGGGCATCTTTAATAACAGCGACAGCATGAATGGCAGTTATTGAGCACTTCCTGTGTCGGGCACTGTTCTAAGTGCTTTCCATGTTTCAACCCAATCAATGCTCCTGACAACCCAATAAAGTAAAAACTATTAGAACCCACACTTCACAGATAAAGAAATTAGGACACAGAAAAAATGGGAAATTGCCAAGGTCACACAACCAGCAATGGCAGGACTGGAATTCAGCACAGGCAGTCTGACTCCAAGTCCTATTATGGTAACCACGTTGCTGTCTGTTTCTCTATTGGAATCAAAATAGATAGATGTCCAGACAAAATGTAAACTGAGTGGGAGAAAGGAGGATGAAGAATTTTATGTAAGACTAGGGGCCCAGTGCACAAAAATTTGTGCACTCGGGGGGGGGGGGCCTCAGCCTGGCCTGTGCCCTCTCACAGTCTGGGACCCCTCGGGGGATGTCCACCTGCTGGCATGCCTGGCCAGCCTAGGTGAGGGGCTGATGGCTGTTTGCAGGCTTGCCAAGCCTCCCAGTGGGGACCCTCGCCCCATGGGGGTGTGGCCAGCCTGGATGAGGGGCTGAGGGCCATTTTCATGCTGCCCACATCCCCTTCAGGGTTCAGGTCCCTACTGGGGTGCCTGGACAGCCTGGTGAGAGGCTGAGGGTCATTTTCAGGCTGCCCACAGCCCCTTCAGGGTTGGGGTCTCTACTGGGATACCTGGCCAGCATGGGTGAGGGGCTGAGGGCCGTTTTCAGTCTGTCCACAGCCCCCATGGAACCAAGTCCCAGCGAGACTGACTGGAATTAGGTTTCTGGTGTTTATTTATCTTCTATAATTGAAACTTTGATACCTTGAGTGGAGGCCTAGGCAGGTAAAGAAGCCTCCTGTTTGTTTCAGCTCCATGGCTTCTATAATTGAAACACTGTTGCCGTAAGCAGAGACCCAGCCGGCCTAGGCAGGCAGTTGCAATGGAGGCCTCCTGTTTGCTCTAGCTCCGTGGCCACCGGCCTCCATCTTGGCTGGGTTAATTTGCATACAGCTGCTTTGATTGGCTGGTGGGCATTGCTTGGTAGGTGGGTGTGGCTTAGGTGTCTCAGAGTGATGGTTAATTTGCATATTGCTCTTTTATTTGAATAGATATCATTTATGGAAACTTTGTAAGCCTATAATAATAAAAGCATAATATGCTAATTAGACCAGATGTCCTTCTGAATGTCCTTCCATTCTTCCAGACGAAGCCGGGGCTACTGGGGAAGGAAGGCCTACTCTTGCACAAATTTCGTGCATTGGGCCTCTAGTATTATAATGATACCATGTATTAGTTACTAATATATAAATGTATTATGTAAACGTATTTTGTGTGTTTGTTTACAATTCCATTTTTTATATATTAAATGGTTTAATGGCTTGAGAAAAACAAACAATAATCACTGGTAATTTTCACCCCCAGGTATTTTTCTTTAAAAAAAAACAACAGCCCTGACAGGTTTGGCTCAGTGGATAGAGCCTTGGCCTACAGACTGAAGGGTCCTGGGTTCAATTCCAGTTAAGGGCATGTACCTTGGTTGCGGGCACATCCCCAGTGGGGGGTGTGTAGGAGGCAGCTGATCAATGCTTCTAACTCTCTATCCCTCTCCCTTCCTCTCTGTAAAAAAAAAAAATCAATAAAATATATTTTGGGGAAAAAACAAAGCCAAGATTGTGAATTCATTTTTAAGTGTTGAGAGGAGCTACACCCAACTCCCACGAATGGTTCACTAAGGAAAGAACAGGAAACCGACATGGGGAGGGAGAGATGAGAAAAGACTGAATATCTCTAACACTGCCTTTTAGTCTTCCCTATATTCTTACAAAATGTGCCCATTTCCCCCATCATCTTATTTGCAAAGCCTAGAATCTAGAAACATGCTTTAATTTATCAATTAACATTTGCATTATTAGGAGAGTTTAAATGGAATTTACTTTTTTTCCACTGATGGGGGGGCGGGGGCAGGGAAGGGAGAGAAAGACAGGAAGAGAGAGAGATTTGTTGTTCCACTTATATATTCATTGGTTGATTCTTGTGTGTGTCCTGACCGGGGATCAAACCCACAATCTTGGCATATCAGGACAACACTCTAACCAACTGAGCTATTTAGCTGGGGCAAATGGCATTTAGTTTTAAACAAACTTTATTAATAGTGTGAAAAGATTAGAAGGCAAAAGCAAAATATTTTAAAACAAAAAATTTTTTTATGATAAATGTGATGCAGGTTAATTTTATGAACTTTAGAGCCTGGCTGGTTCGGCTCAGTGGTTAAATGGCAACCTATGAACCATGAGGTCAGGATTTGAGTCCCGGTCAGGACACATGCCAGGGTTGCACGCTTGATCCCCAGGAGGGGGTGTACGAGAGCCAATCAATGACTCTCTCTCATCGTTGATGTTTCTATCTCTCTCCCTCCCTCTCTGAAATCAATAAAAAAATATTTTTTAAAAACTTTAGAAAATTCCAATATGCCAAAAGAAGACACTTCACTGATATATCACTATTTACATTCCCATATATGTTATTCCAGGTTTTTATATGGTTAATTATACATATGTAATTTTTATACAAAAATGCATTATACTATACTAGGGGCCCGGTGCACAAAAATTTGTGCACTCGGGGGGTGGGGGTCCCTCAGCCCGGCCTGTGCCCTCTTGCAGTCTGGGACACCTCGGGGGAGATGTCCACCTGCTGGCATGCCTGGCCAGCCTGGGTGAGGGGCTGAGAGGCATTTTCAGGCTGCCCACAGCCCCTTCAGGGTTCGTGCACTGGGGGGTGGCAAGGCTGGTGAGTGCAGGCCTGGACATTTCCCACCGGAGGGCCCACGATTGCACACGCCTGGTGGGCCCACACTGCTGAGGGGACACACCTGGCGCAGAGTTGGGTGGCAAGCCAGGGGCGGACGCTGGTGCAGGATCCCTTGGTGGGGCCCTGCTGCTGAGCAAACACACCCGGGGTGGAGCTGGGCAGTGAACTGGCTTCGAATTCTCTGCACTGTGCAGCAGACGCTCCCGCACGCCCTGTGGAGGCCCCTGGGGGGCGGATGAAGGTAGCGGACCCTGGACGGGTGTTTCTGGACACCCTGCGGAGGCCCCCAGGGCAGAGCCAGGCAGTGGACCCAGGACAGGCATTCCTGGATGTCCCACAGAGGCCCCCGGGGGGCAAAGCCAGGCAGCAGACCCAGGACGGCTGCTCCTGCACACCCTGCAGAGGCCCCATGCTCCTGCATGCCCCGGGGAGGCCCCCAGGGGGTGGAGCCAGGCAGTGGACCCGGGACAGGCACTCCTGGATACTCCTCGGAGGCTCCTGGGGGCGGAGCTAGGCAGCAGACCCAGGACAGCTGCTCCTGGACGCCCGAGGAGGCCCCAGGCCAGACCCCCCTTCCCACTGAGCTGACACACCTGGCACAGCTATGCCGGCCGGCTGTGGAGGCTCCCAGTGCAGAGCCGCCCTGCCAGCCTCCGTCTTGGCTGGGTTAATTTGCATACAGCCGCTCTGACTGGCTGGTGGGCGTGGCTGTGAGCAGAGGCTCAGCCAGCCTAGGCAGGCAGTTGCAACAGAAGCCTTTGGTTTGTGGCTGGGTTAATTTGCATACAGCCGCTCTGATTGGCTGGTGATAATGGTCAAATTTGCATGTTTCTCTTTTATTATATTAGATATCCATCTCTATAAAGACTAGTGCACTTAATATACAGCAAATGTCTTTAAACATATTTTGCATTATTTTAAACTGTGTATATTTCATTCTATGGATATGCATATTCAACCAATTGTTATTACCCACCCTTCAAACACAAAAGGTTAAATAAATAAAGACATTTTCAGATAAAGGAAAGCTGGGAGAATTTGTTGCTAGCAGACCAACAATGCAAACTACGTTAAAGGAAGTTCCTAGGACTGAAGGAAAGTCATGCCAGATGCAAACTCAGATCTATGCAAAGGAATGAAGGGCATCAGATGGTAGATATGTGGATAAATAATTTTTGTTGTTTTTTTACATTTCTATAAAAGATAACTCATGATTTAAAGCAAGAATGAGTAATGATGTATTGTAGGTTTTATAAAAATGTAAAATTATAAGGTATGACAATAATAGCACCAATGATGAAGGGGAAAATGGGAGCGAACTGTTGTGAGGTTCTCACACTCTTTATGAAGTTGTGTAATATTATTTGAAAGAAAATGTGATAAGGTGCACATTGTAAACCCTAGAGCAACCACTGAATAATTAAAACAAAACATAAGAAATTAGACAGTAAACACATGACTCAAAGCAACAACTGGCACTTAAAGCAAGGAAGGCCCTTCATAGGCGCAGGCAGACTTCACTCTTTCCCCTGCTGCTATTTCCAGACATAAAAATAGCCTCTAATCTCAATTTGACTCCAGGCTCATTCCTTACTCCCATCTTTCAACTCAAAATAGGGAGGCAAGCAAATTCACCCCAGCAAACCCCTAAAGAAACTGAACACAGACAAATAGCCCAGAGGGTCCACAGGGAACTGAACTAGGTGAATTCCAAGTGTCCTCATCATAAGCCCATGACCTCCCCAGAAAAGCGAGGGATCTGAAGCTTTGACATTAATCAATTGTATTTCAGTTGTAGCAACATTATCACCACTGAAGAAATACTATCAGATTCGCTTTTTGATGTAGTTTTATGTACAACAGCCAAGTGAAACAATGCTGGCATTTTCAATATCAAGGGATCGATTTTTCTAAGGCTCAGCTCTTTTTGGCGTCCGTGTGCCCCCAGAGACAAAAACACAGTGACTTGGGGTTAAGTGAGCCCTTCAGTGAACATCCAGATTTTGATGCCAAATGCACACCAACATCTGGTGACAGAAA
Source organism: Murina feae (assembly GCA_004026665.1). Lineage (NCBI taxonomy): Eukaryota > Metazoa > Chordata > Mammalia > Chiroptera > Vespertilionidae > Murina > Murina feae. Next base: position 13,841 of record PVJC01018384.1, on the reverse strand, counting down.
TCAAACAGACTTTCTGAATCATCGCTTCCTGTGGCTGGACCCAGGCAGCTCTGAGTGTCTGAAAACGCCTCCTGCTCAGTGAGGCACAGCCAGTGCCTGCAGGGCTCTCATTGCTGGGATTTTTTTAAATTGTCCTTGAATCTCAAAATATAGATTCATCACTCTAGACTCACCCTAGACTTCCTGTGTGACTTTGAGCAAGCAACCTGGCCTCCTTAAATCTTGTTTTAGTCACCTGGTAATTGTTATATTAATAATATCTAACACTTAAGGCTTAGTATATGCTTCCCATTGATTCTAAGTGACTATATATATATATATATATATATATATATATATATATATATATAATTTTTTTTTCACTTAATCCTCACAACAGATAATGAAACTTGAGGCAGAGAGAATCTGGGTAACTTGTCCCCAAATTACAAACTAACAAGTGGTGGAGCTGGAATTTCAAACCCAAGCCTCAGCTCCACCTCTCCACTTCCATACCACGCAGACTTCGGTAAAAATAAAAATACAAAATGAACAAGAATGGTGGGAGACTGAGACGTCACAAAATCAACTCCTAGCAACAAATTTTAAGGTAACAACAGGCAAACCTGGGACAGAACACAGTAACCTCACTTCTGTTCATGCCCCTATCACCCATCTGTGGCCCATAACCACCCCCTCCCCCCCTCCCCCAACTGTTCCCAGGTTCATCTTGTAAGCACTTCCCCACAGGGTGATTGGCGGTAGCCAGCTCTCCTGCAGTCACACTGCAGGGGAGGTCCATTGGTGCCCCAGATCCTGTTCTTAGCTGATGTGTCAAGCTAAGTTGGCTTTCTTTCCCTTAAGGAATGTATTTATGTGTACATTCAACAAGTACTACAAAGCACCAGGCCAGGCGCCGCTGTGCCTGGGACTGGGAATATAATGTCAAATGAAAAGGTACAATCTTCATCCTTGCAGGACATAGAATCAAGTAAAGGAGACAGAGAACTCATAATTATCAACTGCTTGACGAGGGAGGGCAAAATTAGGGGAAATGCAATAGAAGAGTCAACATGAGCAGAATTTTAAAGAAAAGGTGGTAATTTATCAGTCAGGCCAGGAGAATAAAATTCCAGGCAGAGAGAGAGCACATGCAAAGGCATGAAAGAGATAAGCAAATGTAAGTGTTCCGTGGCTGTGGGACTGTGGGCAAATGGTGGCAGAACAGGAAATCAAGTTAAAGAGATTAGGCAGGCTATGATGGAAGAAGGTCAAATAACCAGGGTTTGTGCCTCCTCACCCCCTTTCCACACCAAGTAAAATGACACAAAGGAACACAAAAGGAATAAACCAACAACGACAGAGATATAGGCAAAGGGTCATCAGTTAGTATACAAAAGAATTCAAGGTGGAAAGTACTTGAAAGAGTGTTGACTCACAAATAGAAGGAAACATACTCTGCAAAGAGTGGCTGCAACCACTGGACAGACATCAAAGTGTGGGGTTTCCTCAAAGCAGACCCTAAGACAAAGACGTGTGTCCAGGTAGTTTAACTGTAATGTGATCCTCACAAAGCATAACGAGGGAGAGGGCAGAGTGAGACGGGAAAGAAGGCAGAAAGTCAATAGAGTGCCTATTAATATGAAGGTTACTGCTGTGGGCAACTAGGGCTGGATCCCAGTGTGTGCAGAACACACCTTAGTTGTTCTGCACCCACATGTTCAATCGTGTTGAAATAATTCCACAATCAAGCTAACTGACATACCCATCGCCCACATAGCTACCTTTGTTTTTCTTCACAGGGAGTGATAACACTTAGAATGTATTCTCTTAGGAACTTTCAAGAATACAATACATTATTATAAACTGAAGTCACAAGGCATCATATTTGGTCTGTAAATGGAAGTTAGTACCCTTTGACCAAAATGTCCTCATTTCCCCGACCCCTCAGCTCCTGGTAACCATCATTCTGCTCTCTGTTTCATGACTTTGACATATTTAAATTTCATATATAAGTGAGATCATGCAGTATTTCTTGACATTGTAGACTGCTTTGATCTTCCTTAAAAATATTTTTGATTATGCCATACTCTTGCTTAAATACTTTTTTTTCCTCCCTATCACTTAAGTGTCTTTCCTTATTACCCTTAAGTGTCCTGGACCTGGCTTAATTTTTTAAAATTAAAATTTTAATATTTTAAATCAAGTTAAAGAGATTAGGCAGGTTATGACAGAAGAAGACCAAATAAAATTAAAAATTTTTTAAATCAAATAATATTTACAAGCAGTTAAAATATAAATATAACAAACTCATAACAGTCCCCTAATCCGCCTTTCTTATCCATCCTTTACCAACAGAGGCAATCACTTTTAATCAGTTCTGTTTTGTTATCTTGGGGATATCCCTACATAAATGTGTACATTAGTATTTCCTTGCTTTGCAACTTTAGAAGTTATCTATTTAATTCTTATTATAATAAATAAGTAGAGAAAATATGTAGCTTCGATTTCAGAAGGTGAAAGTAAGAAAATGCCAACAATAAAGATATGGGACCCCCCCCCTAAAGAAAGCATTCCCAGAAATCTGGGGTGAGTGCCTGTACTCTGAGTCTGAGGGCTCCCTGGTACACTCTGACATCTGCAGAGCTCTCAAGAATCCTCCAAAAATATAAGAGGAGTAGGAAGGGTAACAATGTAGTTCGGTGCCTGATGAAATGAGTAGTTTCATAAATAATGTATAGTACATTTCAAGTACTTGCTCTATGCTAAGCACTTCACGGTCTTTAACATATGAAATGCTCGTAAGACCCAGTGAGGGGTTATTAGAGATGAGGAAAAGGAGGCTCAGATCAGTTGTTACTTGCCCAGATTCATAATCCTAGTAATGGGGATGGCAAGACACAAAATCTAGATTATTTGATTCTGAAGCTTATGTTCTCAGTCATTCATCTATATTTAATACCTAGTTTCTAGAGAAATAAAAGAATTCAACTGAACAGATTAAAGCATGTTCCACACCAAAAGTTCTGAAAGATTCTGATGTGGTTTGGGTAGCATGCTTTTTCCATCTTCAATTAACTAAACTTTGCTAAATACCCACTCCGAACTGAGAGATCACCCAGGTCATCTGGTCAACCGGTAGCAGCACCCCCTACAGCCTTCTACTAAAGTGTGGTCCAAACACCAGAAGCCTTGGCATCAGTTCATTAGAAACACAGAATCTCAGATCCTAACCCAAATCTATTAGATTATAATCTGCATTTTAATGAGATACCAGTGATTCACACACATGAAGTTTGAAGTACTGCCCTACAGCATTCCTAATATCCCGTCTCCTCTTTAATATTTCCTGGGATAGCCTGGTCCATAACTACATAGCTTTCATTATTAGTAAATTCTCACCGAAGCTTCTCCTAAACATACTACACCCTCCCCTCCTGCTATCTCAGCTTAGAAATGACAACACTTCAGATCTTGCAAACACCTATTACATCCTCTCTCTCTAAGCAAAATCCCCACTTCCTTCAATATCTTCCAGAGCATGCTGTTCATGTCATTCTATCAGTGGTACCCATACTAAGGTGTGCATTAGAATCGTGGAAATCTGGGTGTTTTACATACTTCCCAAGTACAGCCAAGGTCCAGTTCTCCGGCCTCAGAACCACCATCCTGCATGTCCTTCTCTAGCTTGTTTTTGTTTCCAAATATGTTTTTATTGATTTTTTTTTCAGAGAGAGAGGAAAGGGAAAGGGAGTTAGAAATATCGATGAGAGAGAAACATCATTGATCGGCTGCCTCCTGCACACTCCCTAATGGGAATCAAGCCTGCAACCCAGGTATGTGCCCTGACTCCTGGTTCATGGGCTGACACTCAACCACTGAGCCACACCATCTGGGCTCTAGCTTGTTAATATTCTTTTTTTTTTAATTTATCTTTATTGTTCAGATTATTACAGTTGTTCCTCTTTTATCCCCCATAGCTCCCCTCCTCCCAGTTCCCACCCCACCTTCTGTCCTTGCCCCCCCACTGTCCTCATTCACAGGTGTACAATTATTGTCCATTCTCTTCACGCACTCCCAACACCCTAACCCCTGAAAATTGTCCGTCCACTCCATTCTATGCCTCTGATTCTATTCTATTCACCAGTTCATTCTGTTCATCAGATTTTTTATTCACTTGATTCTTAGATTCACTTGTTGATAGATATATATTTGTTGTTCATAATTTTTACTTTCCTTTTTCTTCTTCCTCTTCTCAAAGGATAACTTTCAGCATTTCATATAATACTGGTTGGGTGGTGATGAACTCTTTTAGCTTTTTCTTATCTGTGAAGCTCTTTATTCGACCCTCAATTCTGAACGATAGCTTTGCTGAGTAAAGTAATTTTGGCTGTAGGTTCTTGCTATTCATCGCTTTGAATATTTCTTGCCACTCCCTTCTGGCCTGCAAAGTTTCTGTTGAGAAATCAGCTGACAGTCGTATGGGTGCCCCCTTGTAGGTAACTAACTTCTTTTCTCTTGCAGCTTTTAAGATTCTCTCCTTGTCTTTTGCTCTTGGCATTTTAATTATGATGTGTCTTGGTGTGGTCCTCCTTCGGTTCCTTTTGTTTGGGGTTCTCTGCACTTCCTGGACTTGGAAGTCTATTTCTTTCACCAGGTGGGGGAAGTTTTCTGTCATTATTTCTTCAAATAGGTTTTCAATATCTTGCTTTTTCTCTTCTTCTGGCACCCCTATAATTCTGATGTTGGTACACTTGAAGTTGTCCCAGAGACTCCTCACACTATCTTCATACTTTTTGATCCTTTTTCTTTTTTCTTTTTTTCTCTTTTCTTTTTGCTTTTCTGGCTGGGTGGGTTTTGCTTCTTCATATTTCATATCTTTGACTTGCTTCTTGCGCTCCTCTCGTCTGCTGTTAGATCTCTGTATATTATTCTTTATTTCAGTCAGTGTATGCTTAATTTCTAGTTGGTCCTTTATCATATCCTTGAGGGTCTCATTAGATTTATTGAGGATCTCACTAAATTTATCGGCGGTCTCACTAAATTTATCGGCAGTCTCTAAAAATTTCTTGAAAAACCTAATAACCGTGGTTTTGAACCCTATATCCTGTCGTTTTCTTTCCTCCATTTCTGTCATTTGTGATCTGTTTCTTTGTCTCTGCATTTTGGCTGCTTCCCTTTCTGAGTTAGGCGATCACTTTGAGGAATTAACCTCTAAGCCACTTGGTTATGAGAGTCAGCTGTGTCTACAGTGGGAGAACTTCTGTGCTGGAGACACCCTTAAGGGGCAAGAGTTGTTTCAGTGGGGCTTTTGTGCTCACTGCATCTGCCCCGAGTGTGTTCCTTGTGGATCTGAGTTTTGTTTAGGATGGTCCTACTCTGGCCACTGGGTGGGGGCTGGCTCCTGTATCTTTAAAGAGGTGTTGATTTAGCCTTTGCCTGAGGCTACTCAGCCTTTTATATGCAAAAGCCTCTGACACAGCTTGGGAGGGACGGGGCTTCGGGGAGTTTGCAGGTCAGGGCGGAGCAAATAGCTATGGCTGCTTCTCAGCCCTGCGCTAAGAGACACGGGGTCTCTGTATCCCACGGTATTTGTTGCAAGCAATGCTGAGAGAAACCCGCTTTGGATTTCCTCCCAGTGCCAGTCAGTTCCCCTTATCCGGGTGTCTGGGTCCTCAGAAACTTGCCTGGAACTGGAGTTCAGAGCCGCTGGGAACTTGTGGCTCTCTCTGTTTTGGAAAAGAACCACGTCCTCCGGCGCCAACCCTCTCCCTGAGCCTGTGCACGCGCCTCCATACCTTTGTACTTTGCTTTCGCTGCTCCTCTGAATCTCAGACTCTTTCTAGTTGTAGGATTTTCACTCAGCCAGCCTTCCTGTGGGTGTGAGTGGTGTCTGTGTGTTCTTTTCGTGGTTCTTCTGAAATAGTTGTTCACGGCTGCATTTTCGGTGTTTACCTTATGCCACCATCTTGCTGTCCTTGTTAATATTCTTCATAGGCTCTGGCTTATGTCACTGAAGGTAATAATCAGCCCAGAGGACAGATATTATTATGGCTTATAATCAGTATATTTTTTAAATTAATGCAGCTGAGAATGTGGCTAAGCTCTTACCAAGAGTCTCTCACACACTGTTAACCTATAACAAGCTGTTTGATAACCAAAATTCCAGGGCCATTTTTTTCCCACCAAGTGAACAGCTGCAAAGCCAGGTTTCTCTACTTCTGTACATAAGTCACTACTTTCCTGAATTGAGATGTAGGCCTCTGTACTTACTACTCTTAAATTTCCTCTTGTTTTGAATCCTTTATTTCACCTGCCAAGAGTTCTGAATCTTTATTCCATCCTCTACTGGAAGGCTGGGGAAAGCTGGGTTCTGGAATCAATGTATTGGGGTAAAATCAGGTTTACTTGAAACCAGTGTGGTCCAAATGGCTATGCAGAAGGCTCCAAGAGGCCAGTTAGGTGCCTGACAAGGAGTGTTGGTGCGATACAACACTTGTTGGGTGAATTAACGAAATAATGACTGACAGCAGTAATAACCAGACACTGGTTTGGAGTCTCTGATATTGATCCAAGCGAGAATAGATGGAGGTCTGTCTGACTGACGCTAGTTCAGGGATAAAAACGGAGGACTTAGCAAGGTATTTGAGAGGTAAAATCAGGAAGATTTGTTGCGCAATAGAATGTCAGGGTACGGAACAGAAAAGAATCACAGTGACAACCATGTTTCTGGACTGAGCGACCGAGGAGGCTGCTGGCCCTGAGAGCAGAACTGAATGGGTACTACTTCAGCCCACCCCACAGAAGTACCCTAGTCTCCAGGGAAATAGCGCTCTCCATCACTGTGTGTTTGTTTAACTGGAGTAAGACTGACACCTTCACAGACCTCATTCAATTGTGACACGGATATATTTGATGAAAAGAATCTCCAGGTGAACCTTGAACACATCATGCCAAGTAAAATAAGCCAGACACACACACACACACAAAACAAATAGTGTATAATTCTACTTACATAGGATACCTAGAATAGGCAAATTCATAGAGATAGAAAATAGACTAGCAATTACCAGGGGTTGGGGGAAGAGAAGAGTGAGGAATTATTGTTTAATGGGTACAGAGTTTCAGTTGGGAAGATGAAAAGTTCTGGAGGTGGTGGGGGTTGTACAACACTGTGAATTTACCTCATGCCATTGAACTGCACACTTAAAAATGGTTAAAATTGTAAATTTTGTTGTGAATGGTTTGCACAACAAAAAAGTTTTAAATGCAATCTCAATCCTCCTTGTTGATGAATAGCCCTTCCTTTCTTTAGTTACGGTTGGTGGGCAGTGAAAAACTGGCAGTCCTCACAGACTTCAGTCCTCTGTTTAATCCACTGAGAAGCTACAACAAAGGCACCAGGGCATAAAGACATGCCTCAGAAAACAATTCTGCAGAAGAGAAGTGTCAGCTGTCATTATGGCCCATTATGTAAAATACTGCTCCTGTTTTTGCTTGTTTGTTTTTGGTCTGATCTTATTTCTTTCCATCACCTTGGATATTATCTCATTGGAAACTTTCAGCTATTGGTAACCACTTTCAGTAGTTAGCCTGAAATTAGGTACATATCCACATCAAAATAAGGCAAACTTCTACCCAAGTTACATATACATGAAAAACTGAAATTTAAGTTTTTAAATTCATGAAAATGCCTTGTAGTGAGCAGTTGTTCCATTTCGAAACCTCTTCACCAGCCTTTCTCTGTGAAGAGACTTGCTTTGGCTGCACACCAGAATTGCTTGAGGGCACTTTAACAATCCTGACACCTGCATCCTCACCTGAGAGAGCCCCATTTAATTCTGGAGTCCAGCCTAGGCACCAAGGCATTTCATAAGCAAGTTTCTCAGATGAATGTAGTGTTCAGCAGGGCTGTGAATCACTGACCAAGAAGTTAAGACAAATTCAGCCTACCCTGAAAACGGGGAGAGAGAAATGTACACTGACCTAACCAAAAACATATGAGTGACATCACTAAGCAGAAATCGCTCCTACAATCCTAAAGTTTTAGAGCTAGGAAGGAACTGCAAGAGCATATCAAGCTCTTAGTGGTTCTCGAAGTGATCCCCAGACCAGCAGCATCAGGTGGAAACGTGTTTGAAACACAGATTCTGGAGCCCACTCGAGACCTTGAGAATAAGAATCTGGGATGGAACCCAGCAATCTGCGTTTTAAGAATCCCTCCAGGTGATTCTGATACCAGTGGAATCCTGAAAACCTTTGTTCTCGGGCAGTCATGGGGTGCTTTAAAACATATCCCACCAGTCCCTGCAAAGATTTTTATTCCAGCTTTTCTTTTTTTAAAACTACTCAGCTGATTCTAATGTGAAACCAGAGGAGAAAACCACTAATGTAGTCCCACCTCTGTATTAAGAGTTAAAGGAAGACTAGCCCAAGATCAGACAGCTAGTCAGAACAACTGTCTAGACAAGAACTAAGTTCCTTGATTTCAAATTGAGCTCTCTGTCCAGCAAAATATTCCTGTTCTCCTATGCAAAATGCTAAGTCCAATCTGGTATAGATGCAAATCAAGCCACACTTGGAAGATTCCATTGTTCCCTTACTTACAGTGATTCGTTCTAGAAATGTAATCCTCTCATTGTTATCGGTAAAAGTGGATTTCTTGGGGTGCAGAGAGGAAAAGAAATTCCTGAGGCCCCCACAGGATGATGTGGTTTCATAGAAAGCTTTATTGATTATGTAAAATTAAGGGGTCCCACCTCTGTCCGTCTCACCATGGAAAAAGTCCAGTCTTGTCTTCAGCAGGCCCAGAATTTCTGTTCTATATTAAAATACAGTCAAGCTAGCTTAGCTTGTCCCCCCAACTGTAGTCCATTGTATGTAGGGTCCCCATGGATGGCCATGTGGCTGCTTCAGGCCACATGGCTACGGAGAGTAAACAGGTGAGTGCCCAAACAGGTGCGGGTCACGGAGTGAGAGCGAACAAGCCTAAACAAGAGAGCAAGAAAGAGGAAAATCTTTGGGGATTTTAACCAGGAGCTTCTTCACACTAACCAATTAGCTTTTCAAGATTTCACACAATTCTGATGGGGTCCACCCCCTAGCCAGTCCATTGTTCCCCACCAAGACTTCACTGTACATGGTCCATCTGCCCCTGCTCCCCTCAACAATCCAGTACCAGATGGGAGAAGGGAGGGGTGCTCTTCCCCTTGGAGGAACAATGCTGTGTGAAGCTGTAGCTTCCTAGCGAAGCTTCCCAGGTGACCATGCTTACAATGTCTGACTCTTCCTTTGCTCTCTTCCTCTATTAATATTAATTAGCTAGTTATGATGATAACAGCTAGCTTTCTTTCCTACATCCCTCAAGGTGGAAAGAGGTAGAAAAAAAGTCACATTAAAATCAAAACAAAATAAAAATACCAATAGCTCCAAAATAAAAATAGGAGCCTCACAAATACATGCAAAATTGCAAAATATTAACATTTCGAGAGACTATGAACAACCTGTTTACCATTCATAAAAGACCAGCACTGTGGTCTTAAGACTACCCAAAAGGTCACTTAAGGCTACCTAAGAAGTACTTAGTTCTACCCTCTGTCTCTTGGTATGGCTGCATCTAAATTATCCCTAATGAAAAACTGTCAGATCATTTTAGCCAGATTTCCAATTAAAAGCAACCTAATAGCCTGCTCAGTGACATATTTCAGTGATCAAAAGGTTGCAATAAATCAAGTTCCCATGTGGCAATTTAAACACGCAATCCACCCTCACTTTCATGGTGGTGGGAAGTCACCGCCCTCCTTTGAATGCTCATGTATCCTGAGGGCCCACACCCTTAGTTTACTCTTCTGGCTCCCTTATCTTTTTTACTTACTTTCAATGTTCCAGTGGTTTCATTTCTGAGAAGTCTTTTTACAAATGCAGGCCGAAATATTTCATCAAGTTTGAAAATATACACTAGATTATTTTTAACCTATGACCTGCAGGACTTGCTACCAGTTAGTGTCTGCTGCTACCAGCACAGGAGCCTGACACTAGTAATTTTTTTAAAAATATTGGAAAAATACAGGATGCCAGAGTGCCTCAGGCTTACAGAACCTCAGTAACCAGAGTGCCAGTCATCTTCCATCTTTGTCCCTCTGCTCAAGAGTCAAATGCTAGAGAGTCAACCTGGCCAAGACTCAGTGGTGTCCAGCTCTTGGCTCTTTGCTTGAGGCTCACCAAGATTGCACAGAACAGAAAAGGGGTAGCTCCCAAAGGAGAATGAGAGTGTAATTACCAAAAGATGGAGGGGTACTGCGTCGGTGACAATACAGGAGCCATGCCGTACTTACCTTTGTATCCCACCCCTAAGTCAGACTCATAGTAGGAATTCAGTAGATGTTAGTTCATTTGAATAAAATAAACTCTGACAAAGCTGAAGTACGCATCATCCAGATGAATCAGGGGTGGGGAACCTTTTTTCTGCCAAGGGCCATTTAGATATTTATAACATCATTTCAGGTCATACATTATCAACTTAAAAATTAGCCTGCTATATTTGGGCGAACATTTAATTAACTCACCCCTAATGCCTTGGCAGAACCAGGCTAAATGATTTTGGGAGGCCTTATATGGCCCTCAAGCTGGATATGCCCCACCCCTGTGGTAAATGGTCTCTACCATCAATCATCTTACCAAGCCTTATGGTGCACTTACGTGCAGAATTTTAAAAGTTCTTAGCACACCCTATTTTTTCTCAGCAGCCTATTCTAACAAGTAGTTCTGGTCATATTTTCTTTTCAGTAAGTTCTCCTTTAAATCCCCACCTTCTAAACCTTCCATTCATCCCCTCTGCCCACTTGCCCCAGCACTGGTAGAAATAAAGGGGACCTGGGGAGGTGGGGAAAAACTTGGACATCTGGAATGAGAGAAGGAAAACTGGGAGGTCAGAGAAGCTGATTTCCCTCCTCCAGTTTCCTAGGTTCACACGGCTTTTTAGTAGCAGAACTAGGGCTGAACTGGTCTGTTTCCAATCCTTCTCCCAGTCTAGGGTTCTTCCCATGTCATGATGCACCATGGATTTGTGCTGAGCCTTCACAACTTGTTACCAATGTGACATTGTCACCTAAACACAACTTTTTAAAACGAAACACTAGTTTCCTAAATAATTTCATTCCACTGAAATTATTTCCGTATATATAAAAGTATATAAAAGTACCAGAGTCATCATTATATCCAGCAGTGCGCATAGCATACCAGTAAATGTACATTTATAGAGCAGAATTTAGCAACATGCCTTAGGAGTCTACACTTTGATCCAAATTCTAGAAATTGTACTAATAAAATAATCACAGTTATTTAAAGAAACTACAGGATATTTACTGCAGCATTATTTATAATAGTGAGAAACCAGAAATAACGTAAGTGCCCAGTAATAGGGAAGTAAAATCAAATAGGGCCCCCATGCAATGTAATGTCATGCAACATCAAAATTGTAGAGGAAATATTAGAAGACACAGAAACAGGTCAACACATTACACTTCATTGTAGATGAACTTTTACAGAATAACTTTTTGTCAAAAAATTTCCACAGATTAAAAATAGAGAATAGTATACAAGAAATACTAATAGCAGCAGTCACCTCTGGGTGGTGGGACTAGGGGAGCATTTTCACTTCATTTTCTTTAATTTTTCTACAAATAACATAGTTGGATTTTAAATCACAAATAATTTTAAAACAGTTATTTTTAATTATCCTACAGCTGAATGTGATGACTAGAGCTGAGGTGAAAAAAATGTCAAATATGTTTTTACAGAAACCTCTTCGTATCAGTCCAGAAAGACCTCTTCACGTCATCAGCAGGTTTTTGGAGACTGAAGCCAGATGACAAAAGACCGATGGGCCCTAGGGACCCTAGGCTAACACAACAGTTCCTACCACATACTTCTCGTCACAAAAACATCACCAAACTTCCGAATAAAGATCCAAAACACTTCTAATAGCAACCATTTAAATAAATGTGAGCTGTGCGTACAGTTAAGAAGGATTAATAAAAACGGGTAAGATAATTTCTTACCGCTTCCAGTTCAAGGTCGCACCCGCACTCAGACCCGGGCTTTGCAGACCCGCCAGGCACCTCCAGTGCGCGCCTCTCGGCTGCGAGGAGAACCCGACTCGCGGGAGGAACCCACGCACACAGCGGTCCTGGCCAACAATCTTTTTTTTCCTCCCTCATCAACGTCAAAAGGAAGTGACGTTCAACAAAATGAGCAAAATGACGTAAAATGCCGTTATCCCCCACCCCCTACTCCAAAATTTGACTTGTTTACGTCTTACACTTAACACTGATATATTTTTCTCTCCAGTTTACTTCTAACCAGTAGTTCTGGTCATGCTTTCTCTTCAGGAAGTTCTCTATTAAATCCCCTCCTCCTAAGACCTTAATATATATATATATATTAAAGTTATGAGGCAGGCAGTAGGCCTCTAGAAGCTAAAAAGGCAAGAAAATGAATTTTCCCCATGAAGCCCAGAAAGAACACAGCCCTGCAACTGAAAGCCCTAAAAGTGCTCTCGCTGACCTCCATCATCCTTCTAAAAATGCAACTTATCTCAGAACTGAGATCACCTATCTGCACACATCTCAAAAACTAAGTTGAGAGACAGCAAGATGGCGGCATAAGGTAAACATCGTAAACGCAGCCGTGAAAAACTATTTCGGAATAACCAAGAAAACACGAACACCACTCACACCCACAGGAAGGCTGGCTGAGTGAAAATCCTACAACTAGAAAAGAGTCTGAGACTCGGAGGAGTGGCGGAAGCAAAGTACAAAGACAAAGGTATGGAGGCGCGCGCACGGGGCTCGGGGAGGGAGCTGGCGCCGGAGGACGTGGTTCTTTTCCAAAATGAAGAGAGCCACAAGTCCCCAGCGGCTCTGAACTCCAGTTCCAGGCGAGTTTCTGAGGACCCAGACACCCAGAGAAGGGGGACTGACTGGCACCGGGAGGAAATCCAAAGCGGGTTTCTCTCAGCATTGCTTGCAGCAATTACCGTGGGACACAGAGACCTGGTGTCTCTCAGCGCAGGGCTGAGAAGCGCCATAGCTATTTGCTCCGCCCCGTCCTGCAGACCCCCCGAGGCCCCGCCCCTCCCAAGCTGTGCGCGGTGGTTTGGGTGAAAGGGTGGCAGCGGCGATCCGGTCCGCGGCTTAGATTATAAACTCCCCAGACACACTGAATGCAACGCAGACTGTAGGGCAACGGGGCGGCGGAAGACCAGTGGCGCTCTAGCACTGCTATTCGCGCTGATCACTGACCAGGAGAATTGGGGACTGAGAATCGTGCGCAGACCCTACGGCTTGGAGACGCCAAACGCAGTAGAAACACCTTTGTGAATCGCTCCACCCCCGGTGACTCTGAGACCCCGCCCCACCCCACCTACAACCCTGCCCACCCCACCTACAACCCTGCCTGCCTGCCTGCAACATTACCTAAGGGTCTGCAGCTGAGACAGAACTCCAAATCGATCCAAACTCCAAACAACGAGAAGAAAGGCCTGCAGGTCATTTCCCCCCAGTGATACCTCCCAGTGATAACTACAACAAGGCTGTGCACCTAGATTTCAAAGGCGTACAAGAATGTCCACCCCAGGTGATTGGGGAGGCTGAATCACTGGGCCCTATAGGACACCTAGCACAGAAAGCCAAAATGCGGAGACTAAGAGATAGGTCACAAAAGACAGAAATGGAGGAACACAAACAACTGGATATAGAGTTCAAAACCACGGTTATCAGGTTTTTCAAGAAGTTTCTAGAGACTGCTGATAAATTTAGTGAGAACCTCGAGCATATGAAAAAGAACTAGCTAGAAATCAAGCA
>PVJC01018383.1:0-31381 GCA_004026665.1 Murina feae | reverse complement strand
ATGTGTGGTTAAAACACCGATTTTGGAGTGTGTTTCAGTGGATGTGGGGAGGGGCTGGAGAGGTCTGTGTTTCTAATACATTGGTGCTGATGCTGTTGGCCCAGAGAACCACACTTTGAGAACCGCTGCTTTCAAATAGATCTTTCGTTCAATGAGCCTTTGGAAAACAGGTGTGCACCTAGTTTACTGTATTGTTCCAATCTCAGAGTTCTAAGCCAATGCTATTTTCTAAAATCTAGAATTTTGATAATTGAGTAGTAAAAGCTGAGTATTTTAGTACTCAACTAAATACTAGTTTTAAAGTGATGCATCAGCACACCTCCATGTTTCCCATCCATTTAAAATTATTCCTATTTTTATATTACTCCTGAGTGATCTTATATCCCTGTTTGCCTTCCAGAAGTCAATGTTTTCAAATAGTGCAAGTTTTGAGTGAAGAAAGAAAACACTGGTATGTGTATGTGGGAGAATCTTAATATCTTTGCATATATGAATATGTAGTATTTACTGACAGAGAAGAATTTGGATATCTACACTTTGTTTCAGAAATCTACATTTCCATAAGAGTAAAAAGCCCCCAAATGCTGTATATCAGGCTTCGTTCTACCTGGACTCAGAAAATTTAATCATCTCCTGAGGCCAAACTATTCACAATTTTCCCAAAGTAGCCACTGGTACCTGAGAAATCCAAACAGAAGGGGGAAGCTAAATATATATTGCTTCCTTTTGTCTTATATCCTGTTTCTCCTTTCTTCTTCAGAATTTATTTTCAGGCCCAGGCACACGTGTACATGCCAGTTTTCCAGATTAAATGCACATATCCACTTCATACTGTTTTTAGAGAGTGACTCTAAATGCATGAGTGCATTTAGAAGAATTACTAGCATGCATGTATGTGGATCATCTTAAATATAACGCACACATTAACCTGTCTGGTTTATTTTAACCTTGAGACTTCTCTCCTACCTTAAAAACAAGACAGCCTTCCTTCTTCTGAGTCTCCTTAACTTAAATATTTCAATGTATTCTGAGGTTATCTTATTCCCACTGCCTGTCATTGAGTGCTGAGCTCACACACTGTCTATTTTAAGCTCTAACTACTTTAATTTAAATTTGCAAGCAATTATTACCCCCTTGAATTTGAAATGCACTTTTTTATAAGTACAAAAATCACACTCAAGTGAATCAGCTTATGTATAAATATAAGCAACCTTAGAGTAAAGGAAATCTAAACTAACCAATCTTGTATTAGCTGTGGTCTGAACATATCACACATATATTTAAAGCTGCAACACTCCTACTATAACCTACCAACTAAAAATACTACCTGTGTGCTTGAGGATAAGTTATGACTGTCATAAGAACCATAATTTTAAAACTTGATGTTTGTGGGCATAAATCTCAGCTTGGTTTCTGGCTAAGCCATAAAATTAAACAGAAAAAAAATGTTTTGGAGGCTTCTTTGCATACTGTGATGAGAGCATGTGGCCTGACTCTGAGTCACCATCTAATTTTCCCCCCATATATAGCTGTGTATGAAGATGTCCCCCAACACAGGATACCAACTAAATGTAGCTACACTTCAGCATAAGCACTATTTGATTGCCATGTAAATACACAGAGACAGACAGATTAAATGGTCATTGATGCATGAGGATTTTCAAGGAGAATAGAAGGAAGAAAAGGTATAAAAACATCTTGGAGGTCTTTGTGCACTATTTGCATAAAAATAGTATTTATCTTGAGAACTGCTGTGAGCATTAATAGTGGTGGCTTTTTGTTCTGCTTCTTTAGAGTATTTAGAGCCTCTAGCTACGGCCTTGGAAAAGGGGCTCAATCTCAAGGAACACCAGTGTCCTGACCTGTGAAATGGAGGTAATAAATCTTACCTTTCATGGTTTTTGTGGAGATTGAGTAAGATAACATGGGTGAGATGCTTAGTAGACACCTGTACATGCCACATGTAAGTAGTTTCTCAAGAATGGTTTCTCCTAACTGGTGTTGCTCAGTGGATAGAGCATTAGCCTGCGGACTCAAGGGTCCCAGGTTCAATTCTGGTCAAGGGCATGTACCTTGGTTGCAGGCACATCTCCAGTAGCGGGTTTGCGAGAGGCAGCTGATCGATGTTTATCTCTCATTGATGTTTCTAACTCTCTATCCCTCTCCTTTCCTCTCTGTAAAAAATAAATTACATTAAAAAAAAGAATGGTTAGTATTGTGGAAGAAACTGAATCAAAGCAAGAGAATAATGATTACAACAGGACATATAAGCCAAGTTTGGGCTGATCCCATGTGCCTAATACATTAGATAATGCTCTAAAGAACAGTTTCTTACAAAAATCATATTAAAATATATAACTGAGGAAGGAGAGAGAATGAATATTTATTTACAAATAAATACAAACTGATCACTTTGTATTAAGTACTATCTAGGTATATTAGCTATCTACTACTGTAGATATCAAATTTAGTGACTTAAACTTATTTTCACAGTTTCTGTGGGGTAGGTAACTGGGCACAGCTCAGGTGGATCCTCTGCTCCAGAGTCTTTTATAGGTCAAAATCAAATTATAGGCCAATGCTGGGGTCTTATCCTAAGGCTCTACTGGGGAAGGATTTACTTCTAAGCTCACATAGTTGTTGGCAGAATTCAATTCCTTGTGGGTTGCTGGACTGGTGCTCTCAGTTCCCAGTGGTTGTTGGTTGGGACTGCCCTCAATTCCTTGTCACATGGACTTTTCTAATGTGGCAACTTGCTTTTTTAAAATTAACACAAACAAGCCAATGAAGCTGTAGAGAAATTGTGCTAGTTATAGAAGTCCCAGTTTCTGTAACCTAATCGTAGGAGTGGCATCCATCACATTTGCTGCACTTCATTGGTCAGAAGCAACTAATAGGTCCCACCCATACTCAAGGGGAAGAGATTGCACAAGGATGTGAATACCAGAATTCGGGGGTCATTGGAGACCATGTTAGAGTCTGTCTGCCATAGTAGCTAACATGAAAATAATAGAAATTTTAATTGTAGCAAAAAATGAACTGATTACTGACTCTGTACCATGCACTTCTCTAAGTATATACATTTATTATTCATTAATCTAACAATCTTATGAAGTAGAAGTTATTATTCTTTTTTTCCTAATGAGGTACATACTGAAGCACAGAGAGGTTAAGTGATTTGCCTAAGGTTGCACAGTTAGTGTGTGGTTAAGATGAGATTGGAACCTTGATATTCTAATCCCAGTGTCCTTATTCTTAACCCTTATTCTACTTTGCATATACTCTATAGCAGGGATTCTCAATCTGTGGGCCATAACCCCTTTGGGGGTCGAACGACCCTTTCACAGGGGTCGCCTAAATACATCCTGCAAATCAGATATTTACATTACGATTCATAACAGTAGCAAAATTACAGTTATGAAGTAGCAACGAAAATAATTTTATGGTTGGGGGTCACCACATCATGAGGAACTGAATTAAAGGGTCGTGACATTAGGAAGGTTGAGAACCACTGCTCTATAGCCTTATAACATAAAAGTTATAATTAGTAATTTATTGACAAATTGGTTGATTTTAGTCTATTTCTTATTATATGTATATTTCAAGGAATTGTCAGATTATTAATAATATTATATGAAATTAAAATGTTCTGAGTAGATGAGATAATGTTTGTACTGCTCAGTCTGTGTTATTTTCCTTCCTTGTGTTGGCAGCTGAGACAGGCAAAGCAGAATTAGGGTAACATTGTATAGGACAGCTGTTGAATGATTCAAGATTTAACTACCCTAAATAATAAAAGCCTAATATGCAAATTGCTCAACAGGGAATTTGATGGGGAGTTTAACCAGTTGCTATGATGTGCGCTGACCACCAGGGGACAGTGTGGAACATAGTGAGAGTCGGCAACATGGCACTGGCAGCAGACGGCAGTGGAGGCACTGCTGGCCCCAATGGGCCCTGATAAGAGGGAGACCATGGGGGCATGGGGGAGCAGGTGAGTGGGCAGCACCAGGCCAAGGTGGGTGGGAGTGGGAGCCCAATCACCCCGCTGATCACTCTGCAGACAGCAACCAGTGTTGGGGTTGGGGTGGAGTCACTGCCTGGCTGGGCAGGCACTGAGGGAGCTGTGCAGGGGGCCCAACCCCCATCAATCTCCCCACAGGTGGAGCAGGTGAGGGGCTGGTGCCAGGCCAAGGTGGGGTGCCAGGCAGGGCTGTGGGGCTGCAAGGCTGGGGGTTTGAGCTGGGGCCCGATTACTGTAGGCCACTCTAAGGGGCCTCACCCAAGCATGAATTCGTGCACCGGCCCTCTAATGTTTCTGTATTACTAGCTTCTTGAGAAACAAAAAATGCTCAGAAGTATTTGCTGGGAGCAGAACAATATCCTTAGGATCCTGAGATGATATTAGAATTTCTGCTTTAGAGTGGCACCCAAATAATGTTTGCATAAGTCATTGGCTTTGGGTGAATGGATTTCAGTGACTGTGTTAAAACACATTGTTTGCAGGAAACGAGTAAACTCGTCATATCGCTTTTTATACCAAAGTGCGGGAGACGAGTTTTTCCCAAAAAATGATGAGTAGAGACAGCTGTCAAATATGGAGGGCCTGGCATTTAAACAACAAGGAAAATGTGCAAGACAACTCAGATAGACTTTGCAAAGTCAGACCATTATTGGATTTCTTTCTTCCCGTTACGATGCGATTTGGCAGGAAAATGCCTGCTTACGTTGGGTTAAGTGGCATTTGCTTAGAGAGGGATTGTTTTGGTCTCTGTTAGAGCTTAATTACAATCTTCTGAGTTTCCACTTGATAAATTTGATGTATAAAAATTGACCTTTGCATACTATAAAGAGTCCCCTTAGTTTTCTGCCCAGTCTACTCACTTCTGTTATTTTTAGGTCACTTCCATGCTTTTTGCTGTGTAGCCTCTTCCTTACTGAATAACATAGAATGGAGATATCTATATGACTCCAATAGAACATCTCTTCTACTCAATCAAAAGAGTGTGGCTACTCTGAATTGTACTATTTCCTCTTATAAGACACTTGGTTATTAGACTAAACAGAGGTAATAATATTTTTTATTTTCAGTTAATCTGACTATCTATTCTACATTTTCATAATTTTGATAATTGAGAATTGGATTACAGGACCAGGTAGTGTATATATATACATGTACACATGTGAGGATATTGGTCATGAAGAAGAAAAACAAATTCATTAATTATCTATAATAATAAAAGCATAATATGCTAATTAGACCGGACATCCTTCTGAATGTCCTTCCTGTTGAACAAAGCCACAGTGGGCAGGGGATGCAGCAGAGGTGGCAGAGGTTCCTGGCTGCTGCCATGGTGGCGGGCGGGGGCCGGGGCCAAGGCCCTTGCACAAATTTCGTGCATCGGGCCTCTAGTTCTTTAATAAGTCTGTCTCAATCCTAGACCATTATTGACTACCTTAATTAATAAAAGCATAATATTGAAATTAACCGTTTCTCTGGGATGGGGTAAGCCATGCCCACTAGCCAATCAGAGCGACTGTATGCAAATTATCCCAGGCAAGATGGCGGCTGGGAGCCACGGAGAGAGCAGCGGGTGAGTCATGGGAATCAGCGGGCCGCAGAGTGGGCTGGGCGGGTGGTGGCTGATGCCTTGCAGGGTCCGAGGTGTGCAGGGACCCGGCCTATGGGGTGGAAAGGCCCCACACCCCAGCGCTGTGAGCTCCACTTCAGTTGCAGCCGCTGGGGAAGGAGGCCCACGGGGACTTGGCCTGTGGGGTGGAAAGGCCCCGCACTCCAGCAGCTCTGACTGAAGCTAAGCAGAACTCAGAGCCGCTGGGGATCAGAGACACTGGGGAATGAGGCGCGGGGGACTTGGCCTGCGGGGTGGAAAGGCCCCGTACCCCAGCGGCTCTGAGCTCCACTTCGCTCAGAGCTGCTGGGGAAGGAGGCACGCGCGGGGACTTGGCCTGTGGGGTGGAAAGGCCTCCCCCCCCCCCCCCGCCACTTGGCTGGTGCTGCTCCCGCTTGGGAAGGAGGCACCAGGGACCCGGCCTGGGGGGGGGAGGGCAGTTGTGAGAGACTCAGGCCTGAAGGGGACGATAGTTGGGGGGGACCAGGCTTGCCTGGGTGGAAAGTTGGGGTGACCAGGCTGGCAGAGGAGGGCTGTTGGTGGCAATCCAGGCCTGCAGGGGAGGCCAGTTGGGGGGCACCCAGGCCTATAGGTGAGGGCAGCTGGAATGAACCCAGGCCTACAGGAGAGGGCAGCTGCAGGGCGGGGGGGACCCAGGCCTGCAGAGGAAAGCAGTTGTGAGGGACCCAGGACTGCAGGGGAGGGCAGTTGGGGGAACCAGACTGGCAGAGGAGGGCTGTTGATGGGGATCCAGGCCTGCAGGGGAGGACAGTTGGGGGGTGCCATCCTGGTATGGGGAGGGCAGTTAGGGTCAATCAGGCCAGCACAGGACCAGTTAGGCATTTATCAGGCTGCCAGGGGAGTGGTTAGGGGCAATTGGCATTTGAAAGGTTGGGAGCCAGCAGTCCTGGATTATGAAACGGGCAGTCGGACATCCCTCAAAGAGTCCCTGATTGGAAAGGGTGCAGGTTGATCTGAGGGACACCACCACCACCCACCACCCCCACTCCGTGCACGAATTTCGTGCACCGGGCCTCTAGTTAGTAAATAAAACAGTGTGCATTATGCTAAAAAAATAAACTCAGAAACCATTTCATATGGCACAGTAGATACCTTTGGGGATGATGTTATGGATTGAATTGGGTCCTTCTAAATTCATATAATGAAGCCCTCTCCTCCAAATTCAGAGCGCCTTTAGGGACATTATTAAAGTTAACTGAGGTCATAAGGGTAGGGCCAATATAACTGGTGTCCTTATTAGAAGAGGAAGAGGCAACAGAGATTTCTCTCTAAGCTGGCTGTCTGCAAGCCAGGAAGAGAGGTCTCACCTGAAACCGCCCTGCTGGGATGTTGATCTTGACTTCTAGCCTCTAACACTGTGAGAAATAAATTTCTGTTATTTACGCCATCCAATTTTGTGGCAGATGGTTATGGCAGCCCTCACAGACTAATACAGATGCCTATCCAGCTAAACTCTCCATCTCCTACAGCACTGTCCTCATTACCTACTTCCTCTAAGTTGGTAGCAAGTGAGCCATGCAACCTTGACCCCTGAGCAGAGTCATATCCCTGCTGTTCACACTTGATCCATGCTTGTCCAGCAGACTCATTCTTGTGGGAATTTGAAACAAGGACTTGGAAACTCTAGTTCTAGTTTTGATGAGATGACTTAACAGAGAGAGTATTGGAGGCCCGGGCTGTTGTGACATTGTCTATGTTGATCCAGAGAAAGTAGGTCTTTTGGGAGAAAGAAAAAAAAAAAAGCTGATGTGCAGAGAGAAGAAATAAGAATTAAAGAAAATGGTATCAGCGATTTAGGAGGGACCTTGGTTAGAAACTTTTTATAGATTTGCCTTTCAGTCTCTCGAGACCTTCTGCCCAAGTTTTGTACTTGTTTTTCAAGAAAGACCTCTGATTCCTTATAAAAACTCCTTTTTACTTCAGCTATCTCTAGGCAGCTTCTGTTTCTTGCAACCTAAGGATTTCTTAATGAGACATATGGGAGCATGTATAACTAAGGCCCAAAGCATGAATTAAGTAGAATTCCCTTTAATAAACAGAACATCAATTTATGAATTTGCTAATCATACCCCTTTGCTGTGAAAATAAGGAATTTCATTCTTAACCGATGGCAGTTAGAGACCTCTATTTAGTTCAGTGATTTTGATTTCTTGTTCATATTTTACATGCTAAGTTTTTCTGAAGAAGAGCTTGTCTATGATATATAACAAGGATAGGGAGAATATATTCCAGTTATTCATTTTTTAAGCTATTGAGTATGTACTTTAAAGAAGTTCTGGACTTAATCTTGGGCAAACAAATTTAAATTGGACCCTACTTCTATTTCAAGTATTTCTTAATACCTTGTGGAGACAGACACAAGGTACCCAGGGATGGCCATGAAAACTGCTCATTATGTAACTCCAGAGGGCACATTCAAGTTTACTATGCACAGGGCTCCCTGTGGTGTGTAATACACACCATTCATAACTGAATGTGAAGCTCTGAAACAACTAAATATAAGGTTATGTGATTACTGCTATAAAATGTATGAACAAGTCATGTGGGGTATAAATAATTCTGCCTAGGAGGGGAGAAGATAAGGAGGTCAGAGAAGTTGATACTGAGGATGAAACATTTAACATCTGAACACAGCATAAAAAGAGGACAAGAGCATTTCTAGCATGAGAGGAAAACAAAAATAAAGGCCCAGTGACGTCCAAAAAACACATGGAGGGAATAGCTGAGTAAGGATGTTTGAAAAGCTGCTCATCCATAAAAGCAATAAGAACATTGATAAAACTGTTAAATCAACTTTCTCAGAACTCTTGAAATTAACTAAAAGTTTGTAACAACCCAAGGGTTGTTTATTCAAGGAAAATAGAAGAATCTCAAAAAAACAACAAAGCTTGTGACACTTTAACTTGCTGATCCCATCTCCCTCTCCAAGGTCTGCTGTAGCCTTGAAAACCAATTTTCTAATCTAATAAAAGAGTAATATGTAAATTGACTCCCACTCCATTACACCCACAAGCCATGCCCACAAGCCATGCCCACCAACCAATCAGGAGCCAATATGCAAATCAACTCAGCTAAGATGGAGGCAGACACAGAGCTGGGGTTGCCCCAGGCAATGGAGGAAGCCAGGGCCCTGTGGGCCCTGAGCTCAACTCAAGGCTACAAAGTTTCAATTATAGAAGATAAACCCCAGATACCTGCCAGGCTGGGACCTTGAGTTTACCAAGGGCGACCCAGGCTTTGAGTAGGGGTTTGGGTGGGAACCAAGGCAACAAAGTTTCAATTATAGAAGTCAAATAAATCCAGATACCAGCTTCTAGCCAGGCACCCAAGTAGGGACCTGAACCCTGAAGGAGCTGTGGCCAGCCTGAAATGGTCATCAGCCCCTCACCCAGGCTGGCCAGGCACGCCAGCAGGTGGACATCCCCCAAGGGGTACCAGACTGCGAGAGGGCACTGGCCAGGCTAAGGGACCCCCCTGAGTGCACAAATTTTTGTGCACCAGGCCTCTAGTAGCTTCATAATTATGGGAGCTGTGAAAACCAGCAACGTGGCAAACACTGGAGGGGGGGCA
Organism: Murina feae; assembly: GCA_004026665.1. Taxonomy (NCBI): domain Eukaryota; kingdom Metazoa; phylum Chordata; class Mammalia; order Chiroptera; family Vespertilionidae; genus Murina; species Murina feae. Next base: position 22,160 of record PVJC01018383.1, on the reverse strand, counting down.
GTTTTGGAGCTCCCCAAAAGCTTCATCCCCAGAGATTTGTCACTACTTGACTTGTTGCAGGTCATCAAAGAGCTCCATTTTCAGGGCTTTAAGTTTTTTTTATTTGAGTCAGCGCTCTCTCTATGTGATGATTCCTATGCATGAGGCAAGTTTAGCTCACAGGATAAAAAAAAAAGTCAGTAGACGTATAAAGAAGATATGGTACATATACACAATGGAATACTACTCAGCTATAAAATGAAATACTGCCATTTGTAACTACATGATTGGATCTTGAGAATATCATACTAAGCAAAAGAAGTCATGGAAAAAGAAGAATTATATGGTTTTACTCAAATATAGGACAAAAAACAGCAACACATGAACAAACAAAACAAACAAACAAATACAAACATCATAGACACAGACAACAGTAAGTTGGTTAACAGAGGGGTAAAGGTGTGGGGGGAGGTAGAAAGGGTAAATGGGTCAAATGCATGGGGATAGAAGAAGACTTGACTTTAGGTGGTGAACACATAATGCTATATACAGATGATATGTTATAGAGTTGTACATGTGAAACATATATTCTTATTAACCAACTAGAGGCCCAATGCAGGAAATTCGTGCAAGGAACGACTAGTTACTATGACTTGCACCAACCACCAGAGGGCAGACGCTCAACACAGGAGTTGCCGCCAGCCCACAGGCTCTAGGCCAGCCAAGAAGGGGCCCCTCGTTCACCCTGCTGGTTGCCCCACAAAGGGAGGTGACCAGTGGTGGCAGTGGGGGGTGAGGCCAGTGAGTGGGGGGCACCAGGCCAGCCAAGGCAGGTGTCAGTGGCCCACCCCTCCCCCCTCATCACTCTACCAGTTGCCCCACAGATCGGCCCTGATTGCTGGCCAGATCTAGGGACTCTACCCATTCACAGATTTTGTGCACTGGGCCTCTAGTCTTCTATAATAAGCTAATTACTAAGGTAGGAACACTCTCTTATCTAATTTGCATGTTTCCATGTATCCTACATGCTCTGTGATTGTTATTGAAGAAATAAATATAAGATGAGAAACTAGAAAGAAATCAACAACTTAGAAGAATAGTATTGGCAAAAAAGCAGAATAAAGATTCCTGCCTACCAGCCTCTCTTCTCTATACCCAAGTCTTGTTATCCCTACATCCTTGCACCTATATTATTTGCCATATCTTTCCTACCTCAGGATCCAACCTGATCATTCCCAACCCAGGCCTCACAAAAGCACTTTGAACTTTATCATCACTGTTCACATTTGTCTATTTTCTGCTGGTACTTAAGCCAAGTCCAGGTGAACTTGAAGGTGCTACTTAACTCTCAGCTGGGATCTGATGCACTGACACCACAATTCAGGTTTCTAGGACTTCGCTAATCCCGACTATGGAATATCAGCCCCAAGATGCAGGCTTTCCTCCACTTCTTTCCTCTCTGTGGTTCATCAGGTAAGGAGAAATTAAATGGAGTGCCACAGAAAAACGTGTCTCAGCCTAATTGAAATAGATATTTCAAAGAAAGTTCACTGAGTTAGCCTCCAGGACTGGCCTAGGTTGTAGGTTCGGCTCCTAGGCTTGGTTCTTAGGGCTAGGTTCTGCCTTCAAGGCTAGTCTTGGGCCTTCAGTGCTACGCACAGCTCTTTGGCACTAGCTTGGCTTTTGGAGGCTGAAACTACCTCTCTATTCCTATAAGTAATCAAATGAAGTAAAACTTTCCTTAACAGAACACAGGGCTCTGCAGATCTAGGCTCTGCCTTTTGGGACTGAGCTAGACCCTTAGGGACTTGGCCTGCCTCTGAAGGGCTTGGCTTTGTCCTTTGGGACTGGTCTAGGCTGTAGGTTCGGCTCTCACGGGCTAGGCTCAGCTCTTTGGGGCTAGTCTTGGCCATTTGGGACTAGGCTCAGCTCCTTCGGGCTAGACTCGGCTAGTCTTGGCTCTTAGGACGAGATTCTGTCCTTCAGGACTAGGCTTAGACCTTTGGGGCTGGGCTCTGCTCTTTGGGGTTACCCCATCTTTTTGGAGCTATGCTCAGCCCTTTGGGGAGAGGCTCAGCTCTTGAGGGCTAGGCTTGGCTCTTAGGAACTAGAGTTATCCCTTAGGGACTAGCTTCAGCTCTTAGGGTTAGGCCCGGTCCTTCAGGGCTAGGCTCGGCTCTTTGAGGTTAGCTTGATGTTTTGGGGCTACGCTCGACTCCCTGAGGCTAACTCTGTACTCCTAGAAGTAATAGGGAAAAAGCTAAGAAAGTTCACTGGATTAAACTGATGTAGATAATATCTCTTCCAAACACGTTTACAGTTGACTCTTGAACAATGAGGGGATTAGGGTGTGAACTCCTCATGCAGTTGAAAATCGACGTATAACTTTTGACTCCCTGAAAATTTTACTGATAGCCAAATTTTACTGATTGAAAGATTTACCGATCACATAAACAGTCTTTCAGCACATATTTTGTATATTATGTGCATTACATACCATATTATAATAAATAACTAGAAAATCTAAAATATTATTAAGAAAATTATAAGAAAGAGAAAATATATTCTCAGTATTTGTTGGAAAAAAGCTAGGGAAGGACACCTTAGTCTTAAAAACAATGCAATGTTATTTACTGAAGACGTCACCCAAATATTTTTGCTGACAAATGGGAGTGCTGAGATTTTAAAGAATTAAGTGAAAAGAAAAGAGTAGGAAACTAGTACTAAAAAGGAAAAAAATAAAAGCATTGAAAGTGTAGTAGTTGTGATGAAAATTAATCTTACGTAAATGTAGAAACATACTAGTTCTTTAGAGCTCTCTGATAAATGCGCATTGAAGCAACAATAGTCAATTTTCCAGGAAACATCTTTATACCATATTTGGATGCAGACCTTGTGAATAAAGCAATCAAAAATGTTTGTTCTGACAATGCACAATAAAACCGCAACGAAAAGAAACCAGCAATTTAGAGAGAGCAGCTTGACCAAACATGAAGAAGGTGAAGAGAATTCCAACCGCTTGCTTTCACTGCCAGAGTATCTGGAACATTTTAAGAGCACTGCTGGGAGACCTTTTCTTGATATTTAATTCAAGTTCTCAGCATATGCCCCTATCTCTTGGGGTACTTGGGAAAAACTCTAGAGGTCCAGATAGTTTTTGAAGTAAAATCACTATAGATGAGTGAAAAGTGGTCACTAGATGATTGGCAGGACAGACAGCCCCTTTTTCCATCAATTCATGATGGCCATTGGCTGTTATTTGCCTTTCTGAGAAACAGGACTAAACTGACAAACTTCAGGGGCAAAGCAAATACACCTCATGGTAAAATAAAGCATATGGGGCATCTCAAATCTCAGAGTTAAGGAAGGTGCCAAAAATATTGAGGCAACAATCACAACACCATGAAGAGAGAATAAGCAGGCATTGAGTAGGAAGGGTGGGGACAAACTAAAGTCAACTACATCTGGTGAGAGCAGACAGGCAGGCTGAAGAAAAACACTGTGACTATAAATATAATGTAGACACATACATATGCAATTGCTATTTCTGCACATAAACATCAAATCAGACTATTAATTGAACAGAAACTCAGTAAGGACTGTGTCACATTGAAAGGTTGTGATGCTACCAATGTCTAACCTATTTGAGTTTCAGATTGTAATTACGCATTACTGAACCTGTCTCCAATGGAATGTTACTTTGAGATGGGGCCTTCGGGAGGTAATTCTGCCATGATGGCAGAGCCCTTGGGAATGGATCATTCCCCTTATAAAAGAGGCCTGAGAGAGCTCCCTTGCCTCTTCTACCATGTGAGGTTACAATGAGAAGACGCCATTTATGAGGAAGCTGGTCCTCATAAGTGAATTCGCACACCTTAGTTATGAACTTTCCAGCATCCGTAACTATGAAAAATAATTTTCTGTTATCTATAAGTGACTCAGTTTATGGTATTTTGTTAGAGCAGCCCAAATGGACATTTTTGAGGTCTCATATAAATTCAGTTGAATAAGCAAACGAATGTATACAAACAGGCATGCAAGTTCATATATGCCTGTTTATATACATGAATCACCTTCCTTCACAAGTTGGATTCCCAGGAAAGCAGAACCTGAGGTGGATTTCAGTGGGCAGGATATTCATTAAGGACCTAGTGGTCCATTGCACCAAGATTCGCGCAATAGGCCTTCCTTCCCCTGGCTGGCGGCACCGATTTTCCTCCAGCACCCGGGACCCAGGCCTTTGGTCCTGCCGCAGTAGCGAGGCTTGGTTTCTCCGCTCTGGCTGCTCCCAGCCCCTCCTCGCCCCCCGCCCCAGCTCCTTGAGGGGAGGCCAGGGTTGATTTGCCAGTTTGAAGATTTGCCAGACACCAGGAGGCAGCAAGATTGGAGCAGAAGCCTGGTGGCAAACTGGCCTAGAGGACTCCTAGTAGCAGGAGGGTTAAAAGTGATTTTAAGTTGTTCGCTGTGTGCTTCCTACATGTCCCACCTCTCTCCCCTCCTTTAGTAACTTCCTTACCCTCCCAAACACTTAGTGAGTGGGTCTTTTACTTATTTCATATTACATTGGTGGATATCAAGAAAATAAGGGGTGTATTGTACTTCCAGATCATTGTAGTGCAGGATGGAGAACACAGGAGACCAGGAGCCAGAAACCAGAGTTGCCTTTGACAATATAAGCTCCCAGGGAAACCACTGATGTGTAGTAGATGGGTTGAATATCCTCTGGGCATGAATGAGGGCCCAATATAATTATATTTAAATTTCAAGGAGCAGGAGACCCTGGATGACCTCTGGATAACACAGAAAGCCCACTGCGGCGTGGCATTCTGCTGGTGACCCTGACGACCACAGTATGGGTTGAACTGTGTCCTCTAAAATTCATGTTGCAATTCTAATCTCCCGTCTCTCAGAATATGATCTTATTTGGAGATGGGGTCATTGCAGACGAAATCAGTTGAGTTAGGATGAGGTCATCCTGGAATAGAGTGGTCCCTTATCCCAACATGATGTGTGTCGTTATTAAAAGAGAAAATGTGGACATAGACAGGCACACAGGGAGAATTCCACATGAGACACAGAGAGAAGACATCCATCTACAAGTGAAGAAGAGAGACCTGGAACAGATCCTTTCCTCACAGCCCTTAGAAGAAACCAACCCTGCAGATACCTGCCTCTCAGACTTCTAGCCTCCACAGCCATAAAACCAGAAATTCCTATTGTTTAAGTCTATTGTGGTCCTTTATCAGGAGAGCCCTCGCAAACTGACACAGCCACTAAGATGAGTCCTGATGCCAGTCACCTTACACTTTATCTTTTTATAGTTGGTGTTATAATTAAAAAAATTCATTTAAAGAAGTGTATCTGATCCTTTTAGTCTTCTATCACCATATATCTACAAGTGTGTGCTATTTGTTTTAAATCTTCTTACTAGAAATTTTGCTTTCCCCATGTTTGCGTGATATTCTTCCAGCTCCTAGATTTCCTATGAACTCCCTCTGCCTTTTCTCACATTGACTCCTCAATTTTTACCTTTTCATTTTATGCGATATTCTTATTTCTATTCTATAATTTACACCTTTGGCATTTATGTCTCCTCTTGATGAGTTTCATCCACTGCAGACCTAGGATTCTTCTTTTCTTTCCATTTTCTCTCGATAATTCTTCGAATGTTCTCACCTCATGTCATTCCTTTTCTAGAAGTTGCAAAGCTATTTCTTTGATGCATGTTTTGATTACTTTCCTTGGTAAATATAGCCTTTGTTCAAATTTACCTATTTTATTTCTTTTCATCCTTTCACACCCTGAAGTCCATTTAAAAATTGTAAATAATCTACATCTCTTCTGAAAACCCCTTATTATGACCTTCTTGGATCTTTTTTACTTTTATTCTCATCCTTGAATGTTACATAGTTATACCTGAGTCCCTGTATCTTCCTTCCACCTCCCCCCACCTCTTTTATGACAAGTTCTTTATCATTTGCATAGAGATGTTTTCTTTGTGATCAAAGTTTCTCATGAATATTTGCTTACACTATTTCCCCCAATGAATCTAGTGAAAACAAAGAAGCAAAAACCAGTAAAACTATATCTCTGGGGGCAATCTCACAGTTGTTTGAATTTTTCACTTTTCATTGAGTAGTATTAGTTTAATGCCAATGCAGACTATTAGGAAAGTCATACTAATTAGCCATAAATGCCACATAGTAAAAACAAAATATTTAGAGTTTATTCCATTTTAGTATGGTGCAATAACATTTTTTAAAGCATGACTAAGTTCATTGCCTCAATATTTACCTCAAGAGAAATCTTTTACCTCATGCTGGCTTTTATTGTTAGCTTTTTCCTTATCTTAAAGAATATTGAACCCACAGTAGAAAGAATAGCTTTAAAAACTTTAAAAAAATTTTGAGCCTACATTTTATCTTAAAAATCTTAAACTTTTATGAAAGTATTGCAGGCATCATAGTAGAAACCAAAATCCTTAGGAGGCTATTATATTTTAGTGTCTCAAGTTCATGAGGGAATGTTAATTTCACTTACCAAAGAAGAATTCATTATGACTCACATGGTTAAGACCTTGTAACTGAGGAGTTGTGTAAGTGGGAAAATATGCTGTTATAGACAAATTGGGAATCAAATCCAAATATGCCAGCTGAATAGATTGTGAATATGAGTCTCTGATGAGTTTCCCTTAAAGGTCTTACTTCAGAATTAAACTCAGATTTAGACTTTTCAAAAAAATGGAACGTTACCCAATTTTGCTTCTGAGATTATCTTGCCAGTTCTGTTGTAGCTGCTTTAACTATCTTAGGGTTGAGTTGGTTAAACAAAAAATGTAATCTTTCAAATGATAAATCAACTTCATATTTTTAAAGACATGATTATGTCATTTCAGAGACTTTTGATGAGAAGAATGATAGATTTAGAAGAATAAGGAAAGATGGCCTGGAGAGGTAGAAGCTAAGACTTTGGAGTTGCCTTGGAGATGGGGCTCTCAGGGGCAGGAGGAGGTCGCTTATTTTTTTCATACCCATGTAACTTTGAAGCTAGACACAGCGTTGGTGTCTCCCTTGCTTTTCATTCTTATTCTATATAATAATCCTATATAATAAAAGGGTAATATGCAAATTGACCATCACACCTACCACAAGATGGCCACCACAAGATGGCCAGCAGGGGAGGGCAGTTGTGGGTGACCAGGGCTGCAGGGAGGGCAGTTAGGAGTGACTGGGCTGGCAGGGGAGAGCAGCTGGGCACAATTGGGCCAGCAGGAGAGCAGTTAGGTGTTGATCAGGCTGGCAGGGGAGTGGTTAGGAGGTAATTAGGATGGCAGGCAGAAGCAGTTAGTGGCAATCAGGCAGGCAGGCAGGCAGGCAGGCGAGTGGTTGGGTGCCAGCACTCCTGGATTGTGAGAGGGATGTCCAACTGCCCATTTAGGCCCGATCTCACCAGGCCTAAATGGGCAGTCGGGCATCCCTCGAGGGGTCCCAGATTGGAGAGGTTGCACTGGGCCTCTAGTTCATTTATAAAAAGAAGCTTAAAATGAAGAACTCATCTTTGAGATCTCCATCTTCTTTAATTCAGTTTATGATTAAATCCTATTAATTTCATGTCTATTTTCTTCCACCTCTAGTGCCAACATATTAAATCGAAGCTATCATTATTTCCCTCTTAAACTATAGTAATATAGCCCTGGCTGGTTTAGCTTAGTGGATTGAGCATTGGCCTGTGACTGAGGGGTTCCAGGTTCGATTCCGGTCAAGGGCACATTTTTTGGTTGCAAGCTGGATACCTGGCCCTAGTTCAGAATCATGGAGAAGGCAACCAATTGATGTGTCTCTCTCACATGGTTATTTCTCTCTCTGTCTCTCCCCCTCCCTTCTACTCTCTAAAAATCAATGGGAAAATATCCTTGAGTGAAGATTAAGGAAACAACAATAACAACAAAAACCCACAGAACTATTACTGTAGCCCATAACTATGTCTCTACATCTATTTCTGCTCCTCTCTAATCCCTTCTCCAAGTTGCAGAAAATGTGATCTTTTAAAAACACACATCTGTTATCACTTTCCTGCTAAATATCCTTCAATGGCTCTCTATTATTTAAAAAAAATATCAAAATCATTAATATGGTCTTTCAGGGCCTATGGCATATGGCATTTCTTCAGCCTCATCTCTACCACTTACCCTCTTAGTCCTTCTGCTCCTGTGGCAGTGACTTCTTCAGCTCCTCATATGCACCACAATTCTCTATGTCAAGGCCTTTGCATGCAGATTTCTTGTCCTTCCCCATTCCTCAACCTCGCCTCCTTCACCAATAACTCATTTTTGTGGGAAATGTCTTAGAATAACCCTTTTAGAGACCTGGAAACCTCCATTCTCTGCTATGAAAAATGTTTTCTTGCCCTAACCAGTTTGGCTCAGTAGATAGAGTGTCAGCCTGTGAACTGAAGAGTCTCAGGTTCAATTCCAGTCAAGGGCATGTACCTTGATTGCTGGCACAACCCCAGTGGGAAGTGTGCAGGAGGCAGCTGATCGATATTTCCCTCTCATTGATGTTTCTAACTATTACTCTCACTTCCTCTCTGTAAAATATCAATAAAAAATATATTTTTTAAAAAAATGTTTTCTTCTTATGAAAAACAGATGGAATCCAAAATGTCCACTGTCTGTTGCTCTTAGCAAGTTATACCAAAATCTGTGATTCTCTTCCCCAGAAGAGAAAACGTAATACCTGCAGAATGTCTTGCTCAAACACATTTTTTTAATGTTTCTGTTTCATAATTTGAAAATCCTGTAATAATTCCTTTTTTTAATAGTGTTGGAATTTTTAAAAATATAGATTTATTAATTTTAGAGAGGGGATGGGAGAGGGAGAGAGAGAGATAGAAACATTGATGAGAGAGAAACGTGGACTGGTTGTCTCCTACAAACCCCCTCCTGGGGATCCAGCAACCAACCAGGGCCTGTGCCCTGATCAGGAATCAAACCTGCCACCTCTTGGTAATGAGTCAATGATCAACCACTGAGCCACACCGGCCAGGCATAATTTCTTGATAATAGCTGATTTATACTTAAATGTTTAAATTCAAATTTTGGGGACATCTCTCCAAAGAGAGAAATGGCATTAAAATAGAAATAATTTATTTGTGGCTATAAACCACTAATTATTGAGAGATACTCTTTCTCCTTGATTCTTTTTTTTTTTTTTTTTGTAATATCTGTTTGTGTACCTGGATGTGTATGTGCTTCATGCAATCCTTTCCAAGGTCCATCTGTAATGTGGTCTAGGCTTGGTTGGTTGTGCTCACTGTTTGCAAAACTTGCCCTTGTTTTTCTTCGCTTCTTGTGGCACGCATGCCTTGTATTCACAATGACTCACTTTCTCCCCAGTGCTGCTGTGGCTTCCCAGCACACCAGGGTGATTGCCACATGGCCTGATTTTGTGCTCTTCATGTTCCTTCCACGGATCTTGCTCTGTCTCTACTCTTTGCATGACAAATGCCTGCTCAGCTAGCCTCCCCTGAAAGAGTGGGCTGCCTTCAACATGACAGCAGGACTTCGGAACAAGCTGCCTTCCAGACCGATGCTGAAGATCTTGCCCTTCCATCTGCCTTCGGGAAGAAAAGTGCAAATGTAAATCTGACCTTCAATTCCAAGTGGCATTTCGGGAGTAAACAAAATGACTAGGTATTTTTGCAGCATATTAATTCTCTCACGGATGCCACTCAGTTCATGATAACAGGCAATTTATTTAATGAGCTTTTACACCACACAGTCTAGGTTTGCACCTTTACCTCATTTATGCAGCACCCAGCACCCCACCTACATGGTGAAGAATTCATTTTGGCTGGTTTTAAACTCTCTTGCCATCTGTTTCTTCCCACATTCCTGGCAATTTCCCCTTTTGAAAAACAGCTCACTTTTAGCCCCTGAACTTGACACACCTGTTTTTGTTATTCTTGTACTAACAACTTGCATTCCTTCTGGTGGAGGTTCTCTCTTTCTTTTTATGTGCTGAGCAATTAATTTCTTCAGTGACCTGCTTGGCGGCTGGAACCTCATCTTCTGTACAGACTCCACTGGCTGCTGCTCCCACTGCCTACTGCCCATTCCCTTCACTCAGGAGGATCCAGACAATGATGGGGCTCAATTAGTTTTATTTTTTCTCCCAAGAAATTTGGAGCAAAACTTTCCTGGAGGCTGGCATAGTTTGGGATGGATGCTTTTTGAGTATGAGTAAATTTGGGATGCTTGCTGTTCCATGAAAGACTTTGATCTGTCATTATTATTCATTTATTTATTTTAGAACAAGAAGTTCAATGTTTCAAATCAGAAACGGCATATTTAAACACTTATAGGACAATGTTAATTTTTAGAAATATATTTTGTTTGTTGTTTGAATAGATTGGTGACACTGCATCTAAATTATGATGAGGACTTAAATACTGGTCTGACCACCTATCAGGGGTCCTCAAACTTTTTAAACAGGGGTCCAGTTCACTGTCCCTCAGACCATTGGAAGGCTGGACTATAGTTAAAAAAAAAACCCAACTATGAACAAATTCCTAGCACACTGCACATATCTTATTTTAAGCAGGACAAGCAGCGGCAGCAAAAACACCCGCCATGTGGCCCGCGGGCCGTAGTTTGATTGATGCCTGAAAGGTCCTACTGCAACCTCGGGTCTGACCTATTTGTGGCTGCTGCTGACCTGGGTGTAATCTCTGACTCTCTTCCCCCACTCCTGTTTTGATTAAGGTGTTTGCAGTGACAAACAGTTCCTTTATTTCACCACTGAGTACAACCTTCTTCCCATTTTCCTCCTCATATTACCATTCTCATCATCGCTAAGGTACATTGATGTTTTGGCAGCATCTATATCTGATTGAGGCTATTTTGTTTCCTTGTGAAATGTTCTCACCATTACCCTATAATGCCCTCATTCCTGTCATTCAGGTTTAATAAATAATCAGACTTGCCCTAACTGGTCTGGCTCAGTGGATAGAGCATCGGCCTGCAGATGCAAGGGTTCCAGTTCGATTCCGGTCAAGGGCATGCACCTTGGTTGTGGGCACATCCCCAGTAGGGGGTGTGCAGGAGGCAGCTGCTTGATGTTTCTCTCTCTTCAATGTTTCTAACTCTCTATCCCTCTCCCTTCCTCTCTGTAAAAAAATCAATAAAATATATTTTAAAAAATAATAATCAGACTTGAGCTGCCCACTATGTCAGCCAGCACATTGGTCTCATGCAGTGCTTATCACGTTGTTCGGTTGCAGCTAGGTGGAGACCAGGATACCATTTTTCCTATTCTGCTGTAGAATTTTTAGTTTATCATGTGAAATTGAGGAAGTACCCATTAGGAAGATCTACCATGGAGCTTTTAATTTTTACTGTGAACTACCACTTACAAATGCACAGTGACGTATCTTCATAGAATTACAGGTTACGATTCATCCCCTTCCCTTTAAATTCAAGGCCAGCTTAGTTGTACAAAACAGATGGCAGCTATCCAGAGGTCTTCGTCCATGGTCCTCCAGTTGTAATGAACCTTCAACTCTCAAGTATACCTTGAAACATCCTTTAGGTTATATAACCACCAACATCTGGGGGCATTTTGTTTGAATTCAGTGAAGTTAGAGCTATAGAGAAACTGCAACATTTTTTACTCTAATCATTTCAGAAACTGCATATTTTAGGTTCCTCTGGAGAATTCATTAAATATTCAGTTATTTTAAAACTGATCGTTGGAGGGAAAATTGCGATTAAGTAACACTTTTGCTATAAGAGACACTCCAAAACTTCAGTCTAGAATATATTGCGTAGGAGGAAGTGTAACAAGCAGTCTCTCACCTCTGGGTTTCTGAGTTTCCCCAGATGTCTCCTGTGCTCATTCCTCCCCGCTCCCCCACCTCTCCGGTAATTGCATTAATGTTTTGGAAAAGATGTTGAAGATCTAGAGATTTAGTCAGCATGACGACACTGTCAGGGAGTGAAGACTTTACAGGTGTGACTTCAAAACAGACTCTTCAAGAACTTGCTGTGACCTCTGTTGACAGTTTCCTTTCTCAGCTGCTAAATGGATACATTTGGAGAAAGGGTAGTGACTTGTGAGAAGAAACAGGACCCTGGTAACTCACTGGACTGGACTCGTGAATTTTTCTATGAAAAGAATCGATGTAGAAAGTATTTATATACAGAAAGGCTTAGATTTTCTCATTCTATTTGATATCATAGACCTGTATTATTTTCCCCAGGAATGTGTGTGTGTGTGTGTGTGTGTGTGTGTGGTGTGTGTGAGTTTCCATCAACTGGGTTTAAAATGCATAACTTGAATGCTAATAGAATGCTAAGTAAGCACCCAATTAATGTATTAATTGAATATTCTTATTTATTATGCGGGCTCAAGAAAAACCTGTATTTAATTTCATTTCTTTGCCCAAACATAATGGCTCTTGCCTGAGAATGTAGTTGGCAATAACAATGACCTGGGTTTAAGGGTGTTTATTCTATATCAGACTCTGGACTAACTGCTTCAAATATTTACCCCATTTCACTCTGAGAAACTCTTAAAATCCACTTTACAATGGAGCAGACAGTTGTGGCTCTCGTGCGGGTTCTCTGTGACTACTGGAATGAGGAAGAAGAGTCTGGAGCTGCATTGAGTGCTCTGAACCCCTCGTTGGCATGAACTAGCAGTAACTGGAGCGCTGTGCAACTATGGCCCTACTCAGCCTGGTGAAGGGGTGGTGAAGGTAAGTCCTTCTGGTGGGAGGATCTCGGAATAGCACCTATTTGCTATTTGTTAACTCTGGAAAGGAGAAGGGCCCAAGAAATGTTTTACACATGTCAGGATCGCTGGAAAATGGTTTGGCTGCTAATGGATTGGATTCCTAATAATCTCGGATTCACTGAAGAACTGATACATAGTAACCCATACGCTGTGCTCTGACCAAGGACTCGCTTTGCAGTAAATTAACAAAGGCAGTGGGTTCATGCTCAGTTATCTGTTGAACTTAACATGTTCCCCATTATCTAGAAGTAGCTGGCTTTACTGAAAGGCCTATTGAGAACTTACTTATGGGGTCAGATAGGATGTAACATCTGGCAAGATGCTTCTGCAGCCTTTCAACTCTATGGCAATTAGAGTCTCGAGAGAAAGAGATGGTTTACAATTCACTTCACAATGGCCAAGCACAGAGGGGATAGAAGCAGCATCCAGTGTCCAGAGGTGGCAGAATCTAGCCGTGTATGGTCCAGCAGCAGGGACAGCAGCAACTCATTCAGTGACACCCCAACAAGACCATTTCTGTGGCGTAATCTGGCCCATGGCTTGGAGAAACTCACCTCTCTTAATTCTCAACCATTTTATTTCCTGGTTAACCAGTTGATTCTCTGAGCTCTTTCATATTTGACAATAAATTCTTTTTCTGCGTATGTGTAATTCTTGCAGCCAAGAACACTGTCTGCTAGAGGTAGATATGATTATCCCATCTTCAACTGAGGGGGCTCATTGCAAAGTTATATTCATCGGCCAATGGTCACACTGTAAATCTGAGTTGAAATTTGAACCCCAATCTGCTTGATGCCACGCTTGTGTTCTGAGACACGACTCTTGTTATTTAAAATTATAAAATATTACAAAAACTAGCTTACCAAAGTTTGAAGAGATTACTTCTTAGTTTAAGGACACAAAGGATTCCTGTGGAAGGTTGACATCAATTGTTGAGGCTCCTGCTGGGGAAAATCAAGTCATGTTGATGAACTAAAGATGCCTATGCCATTGCTCTCAATACATAATCATTGCCAAAGTTTGTTGCTACTAAGAGGTCTTCATTGTCTTTCTGAAGAATCTATAGGCAGGGTGGTATTTCCTATCACTTCTTTGGTTACCAATGACCTGCCTCTTTCCAGAGCAGTCTGCTTTTATCACACTTCCTCTAAAACTAGCTCACTGCGTTGATTCTCCTCCAATGGAAATTTTAGACAATGATTTCCTCCAAAAAATTAGAATCCTTGTCTTTTACGAGGGGCTTTTCCCATCCAAAGAACTGGAAAAATTGTTAGTGGGGAAGCCTGACGTTTGAACACCTCCTGAGTAGATGTCTCAGGGTTGCCCCTGGGGAGATGCTTCTCTGTTTGGCAGCTCTTTTCACCACAGACATTATATTTAATTTCTCTTTCCTATATTGGACCCCAGTTTATTCCTTCTCTTCAGTTCAGTAATGACTCTGACTGTTGTTTATACTCACATCTCGTCTTGGCTGCTACTCAGTGGAGCTGAGCATTTTAGAATTTTTTAATCATTTCTTCTCATACGTCAATCTCTTTGCACTCCGAGTCCAATTTGTGCTATCCTCTTATCTTTCTTCAGTTTTAGCCCAATCAGAAGTATGATTACCATGTGGATTTTTCCCACTTCTGGCTAGGCTTTTATAAGTGGTTGCAAAAAAGAAATTATAAGGAGTTTAGAAGACTTAAGGTCTAACCTACTAAATTCCACTATTGCATGGACTAGTATCCCTTTTCAAAATCCCTTTTATAGCTAGTTTGCTTCTCATAATGGAAAGTTCATTGCGAGGCTTTGATACAAAATTCAGATGGAGTTTGTATTTTGTGCAGCTCTTTCCCCGTAGGCTGTGAATCTCAAATGATAACAGAATCATAGTTTTTAGTTGTCTTATTGGGCTCAACTTCAGGCAATGTTACTTATCTTAAAATTGATCGTAGAATGCTTAAATGTATCTGCAGCAGCTTATTGCTATTTTAATAACCATCACCCTTTTGTAAAAGGTATCTCTCTTGCAAGAGATAGCATCTGTGATCCTGAAACACCAATCTCCTCTGGGATCTAATGTTAATTTTGCAGCTGTCTTGTTATCCAGTAGTGTCCTTTGCTTTGCTTTAAGGCAGCCACACAGGAGTATGTATCAAGAACTACACAGTTTATCTGCCTATAAAGATTGGGCCTACGCTCTTTACTACTGGATAGGTAAAAACTAGCAATTGGGATAATAGTCTTCTCTTTCTAATAGCTGGTACAGTTGGTACATTACCTGCCAGGTTGAACATGATCAGTGAGCTTGTGCTTGTCCTATGTCTCTTTTAAGATAAATTTAAAGTAGTGCATGAAAAATGGAGGCCTTCTTAGTGTTGGTAGAGTGATTGGCCTAGTTAGTTAACATTTGATCATTAAGAGTTTGAATCTGGCTTTATCAAAAGCATTTGCCTAAGTAGATTAAATTTTACTCTTCACTGGGTTTCTTTAAAAAAATGTTTTTATTGACTTTAAAGAGAGAGGAAGGGTGAAGGTAAGGAGAGAGAGAGAGAGAGAGAGAGAGAGAGAGAGAGAGAGCATTGATTGGCTGGCTCCTGCACGCCCCCAACTGGGAATCGAGCCTGCAATCCAGGGCCTGTACTCTGACTGGAATCAAGCTAGTGACCTTTTGGTACATGGGGCCACACTCAATCAAGTGATCCACACTTGCCAGGACCACTGGATTGTTCTTTTATCATCATACTAGAGGCCCAGTGCATGAAATTTGTGCACAGGTAGGGACCTTGGCCTGGCTAGCGATCAGGGCCGATCAAGTTCCCTGCCTCCCCACCCACCTTGACTCCCCCTTCCCTCACTCCCTCAGCACCCCACCACCATCACTGGTTGCCCACTATGTTCCTCACTGCCCCCTGGTGGCCAGCGTACATCATAGCAAGCGATCAAACTCCCAGTCTCCCAGTTGAACTCCCAAGGGGACAATTTGCATATTAGCCTTTTATTATATAGGACAGGAACAGTATGACAGACTTCACATTTTTTCAATAGACTGTGAACAGTTTTCTTAGGACTTTTCTTGGCAAGAAAGTTACCTTGCCTCTCTCCATCCCGCTACTCTACCATTAGAACTCAGAGGTCCTAAGAAGTCAAGAAGAGAAGGGCCAGTGACTAAATTCATGAGGAACTCTGAGGCATCTCTTCTCAGTCTTTGTGCTGTTGGGACAATGATGGATAGCCTCCATGAGGCCAATGTTTTCTCACAGGCAGAATGAGGACTGTCCTCAATTTTCAGGACTAACTTTAACTATACTCCTTTCCCATGCTTTTCAGAAAGCATATCAGAATACAGTGAGTCAGAATGATTTTATTTTAGGGAAAAATTTAGATACCTTTAACTCAATAAAAAATTTAGAAACTTTGGAGCTTCATATGTTATTAACAAATTAACAGTGATACACGAATGCACCCAACAAGGAGCTGAGAGCTGCTGCCTTTCTTTTGCTCCCCTCTCAGGATTTCAGGGGTGAAAAGTACTCGTTTGTCAACTGGCTGGTCCAGGGGATGATATTTAGGAAAAGGAAGATGTTTTCCACTCCCAAAGATATGTAATTCCTATTTTGCTCCCTATACTGACGGTAACCAGGTATTTTTATCTTACAAAAGTTAAAGAGTTCAAAAGTACTCAATATCTTATTCTTTGAGAAATCAGCAGTCATCTACTAAAAACAATGCTAAAGGACAGTAAGATTGCTACTAAGAATGTTCCTTTAAACATGACATCTGCCTGTAGAATTGTAATCTGATAAGCAGATTTGCAGCCTGCTGGTAAGGTTTACAGAGTATTTAACTAGCCTCTCTATGAATTCAATTATTTTTAAACAGTTTCCTAGGGGAAAGCTTTACTATAGGTTTTTTCGGACACATTACTATAGGTTTTTTAAGAACTTGTCTGAGTAGCGTCTACCATTCAGGCACTCAATAAATGTTTGATGAGTGAATCCATAGCTGATAGAATTAATACATTGTCAGTCACTTGTAATATCCAAAAGTGCCCTATAACTCATCATTTCATTTTTGTATGATGTATAGATAAAGTTCACTTGTTCAGTATAACATTGCCAATGATGAACCTATCCCCAATCCTCAAAAAACAAAACAAAACAAAGCAAAAACCTAGGAAAATATATCCCATGTTCTCCAGACTAAATTCTTATAGTTTACCATGGTTTGCTTTTGAACTTTATTTTTTATTTCTTATAAAATCACAGAATTTTCTTTTTGTAAGGAACTTTAGAGTATAGTACACTATAGGAATGAATATTCTAGATTATAGATGTCAGGTCATTCACCCATGGAGACAGCTAATTAGTAACAAACTTTAACTGCAATAAAATTAGGTTTGGTGGCCTTAGGAATCCAAAACATAAAACAAAAACAGCTTTGCTACATGTATGTTAAGGGTGGTTCCTTCTGTGGTTTTCTTATTTAAAAAAAAAATATTTTTTTATTGGGTGAGAGAGAAACATCAATGATGAGAGAGAATCATTGATTGGCTGCCTCCTGCATGCCCCACACTAGGGATGAAGCCCAAAACCTGGGCATATGCCCCAACCAGGAATCAAACTGTGACCTCCTGATTCATAGGTCGATGCTCAACCACTGAGCCATGCTGGCCGGGCTCTTCTGGTGATTTAGAACAATAAGCACAGGCGATCATATGAAATGTACCTTAAACAAGTTTAAGATATTAACTCACATCAGGTCAAACCGACAATTATTAAGAAAGTAATTACTACATCCATTGCATTTGATTATTTTCTACTTGTGTGACTCAGCAGTATAAGCAAATGAAGTAAACTTTGTAGGTCAAGAACAGTCAGTAAATCTTCAGTTACTTCTGAAGCCTTGGCAGCTTGTATTTGCTTTGGACTTGCCTCCTTCCTCAGTTTCATGCATTTCTTGTTGCTTAATTAGTTTTTGAAGTCAATGTCACTACTCTGGAAAACTTTCAAACCACAGATGCCTGCTTACAACACCCTTACATGGCCTCCACTCCCTGAGCTCCTGGTGCCCCAGGGCTACCCCTAGGAAGGTTAGTACTCATTCCAGTAACAATAAAGAAGCTGAAAACTATTACACAATGGGGTCTTTCTGCCTTAGCTTTATGGATGTTTAGGCCAATAAAATTAACATTTCCCTGAAGAGATTCAATATAGTCATGGATCACTTAACTATCAGGATGCATTGTGAGAAATGAGTCACTAGGTGATTTTGTTGTTGTGTGAACATCACAGAGTGTACTTACACAAACCCAGATGCTATAGCCCACTACACACCTAGGTTACATAGTTTATAGAGCCTATTGCTCCTAGGTTGCAAGCCTATATATCATGTTACTGTAGGAAACACGAGATTAAATCAAGCACAAGAGAAAATAATGTGGTCAAGAGATGTATGAGGCTATTGCCGGTATAACTCAGCATACTATTTTACAACCTTTTCTATAAATAGACAGGGTACATTCTAAAATAATTATAAAAAAGTATTATATAGTAGAGATGGCCAACAGACATTTGAAAAGCTTCACAACATCGCTAATCATCAGAGAAATGCAAATCAAAACCACAATGAGATACCACCTCACACCTATTAGAATGGCTATTGTGATCAAGACAAATAAGTGTTGGAGAGGGTGTGGAGAAAAGGTAACCCTCATGCACTGCTGTAAATTGATGTACACATTATGGAAAAGAGTAGAGAGGTTCCTCAATTAAAAATAGAAGTATCACACTGACTGGTTTGGCTCAATGGATAGAGTGTCAGCCTGTGGACTCAAAGGTCCCGGGTTCGATTCCAGTCAGGGGCATGTGCCTTGGTTGTGGGCACATCCCCAGAGGGGGGTGTGCAGGATGCAGCTGATAGATGTTTCTAGCTCTCTATCCTTCTCCCTTCCACTCTGTAAAAATCAATAAAATATATTTATAAAAAATAGAAGTACCATGTGACCCAGCAATTCCACTTTTGGGTATTCATCCAAAGAAATCCAAAACACTAATTTGAAAAGATATATGCACCCCTATGTTCATTGCAGCATTATTTACAATAGCTAAGAAATGGAAGCAAATGAAATTCCATTGGTAGATGAATGGATAATGAAGATGTGGTACATGTTACTCAGCTATAAAAAGGAATGGAATCTTGCCATTTGTGGCAACATGGATGAACTTAGGAGGTATTATGCTAAGTAAAATAAGTCAGGCAGAGAAAGACGAATACCATATGATTTCATTTACATGTGGAATCTATAAAACAATAAATGAACAAACAAAACAGAAACAAATTCATATGTACAGAAAAATTGTTAGTTGCTAGATGGAGAGGGTAGTTGGGGGATAGGGAAAAAAGTGAAGGGATTAAGAAGAACAAATAGTTATAAAAGTAGTCACAGGGATGTAAAGTACAGCATTGGGAATATAGTTAATAATATTGTAATAACTACATACTGTGTCAGATGTGTCCTAGACTTATTGGGGTGATCACTTTGTAAGTTATATAAATGTCTAATCACTGGGTTGTACACCTGAAACTACTATCATATTGTATGTCAACTGTGACTGAAAATTTAAAAAAAATATATAAGAAAAACGTATTATATAGTAAATACATAAACCAGTAACCTAGTTGTTTATCTTCATTAGCAAGTATTATGTACTTTACATAATTGCATGTGCTGTATTTTTATATCACAGGCAGTGGAATAGGTTTGTTTACACCAGCATCATCACAAATACATGAGTAATGCATTTGTCCTACAACCTTATGAAGGCTATTATGTCAGTAGGTGACAGAAATTTTTCAGTTCCATTATAATCTTAACTGAAACACTTTCATGTATGTGGTCCATCATTGAGCAAAACATCATTATATGGCACATGACAGAATAACATATTTATATTTGCCATTTCTATCAATAAATAGACACAGCACATATAATTTGTATACTTATCAGATTGTCTTGGACCTCTACCCCCGCCTCCCCGCCCACATTCCTTTCTCTAACTACTGACAATCCCTAGTAAACATCACTACTATA
Source organism: Murina feae (assembly GCA_004026665.1). Taxonomy (NCBI): domain Eukaryota; kingdom Metazoa; phylum Chordata; class Mammalia; order Chiroptera; family Vespertilionidae; genus Murina; species Murina feae. Next base: position 2,312 of record PVJC01018383.1, on the reverse strand, counting down.
TACATTTAAGATAAAAACATCATCAGGGAAAGAGGGTGGTAGTTTCTCTATGACTTGTATTCCTTCCAATGGGGAAACTACAAAAGGCAGAGTTGAAGCAGTTCAGATTGTTACAGACTCAGTGTAGACAGGGATTTATGTTCTTCTATGGAAGCTATTTTTTGTCTACTGCCTAATGGGGCATATTTTGGTTGTGCCTCATTTTTTTTCTTAGAGCAGCAATTATAAAACAACTTATCACATCAACCAAAATATCCAGAGGAGCCCTAACTGGTTTGGTTCAGTGGATAGAGCATTGGCCTGTGGACTGACAGGTCCCAGGTTTGATTCTGGTCAAGGGCATGTACCTTGGTTGTGGGCACATCCCCAGTGGGGGCTGTGCAGGATACAGCTGATCGATGTTTCTCTCTAATCGATGTTTCTAACTTTCTATCTTTCTCCCTTACTCTCTGTAAAAAATCAATAAAATGTATTTTTTAAAAAATCCAGAAGAGGTATACATTTTATGCTTTAAACTCTAGAGTATTGGCTTTCATTTATATTACTTTTCTCCCTCTCTTAGTCTTTTTATCTTTTTTTAAAATTTAAATTCTTTATTGTTGAAACTATTACATATGAGTCTTTCTATCGTCTTCATTCTCTCTGCTTTCCATTTCCAAGGTTGAGTTATGGGAAATATTGAGAGCAGTAAAGTGAAGTAGGCATCCTTCTTGCCATTCATCCTTTCAACAAAAATTTTAAGCATTTAATATATGCATATTTTAGATAAACTGATATTGGTCTCCAGAGGTCTATTGCTGAAACAGCAGTTAGGGACCTTATATTTGTTTGTTTTGTTTTTTTGTTTGTTTTGTTTTGGCTGGTTTGCTTGTTGTAAAGCAGGTGATTTATTGTTTCCTTTTTTGTGCTGGGGCTGCAATCTAGCTTGTCAGGAGCAAACCCTGTAGAAAATAGCTTCATTTCATAGCAGCCTTTCCCCAATTTCATTTGTCTCAGGATGCAGTAAAATTGAACAAACACAGTTCATCCCACATTCTGAAAATGGGGCACATTTATCAGGTAAGTCTGTCAACATTATTACCACACTTTGATAGAGAAATTAGCCCTGGTGCATTGCAAAACCAAGGAAGTAAATTAGCAATAAAAACTTAATGTCTTCTTCAGTGTTTTGTTTTACTGTTGAATTCCGTGACAGCAGCCTCCTTCCAAAACCCTCATTCATCAAGAAAACACAGTTCCATTGGCATTGTACATAAAGCAAACTACAAAACAGCATTTTCAATATTGTGGGAGGTACTTAATAATTCAGTTGTTTTGTAAGTTCCACTTTTTAAAAATTAAGTGTATATAACTGCATATCAGAACAGAGAAGACTATATTTCTTTTTCCAAACACTTTCTTTATAAGATTTTTACTTATATTCCTTAAATTCCTTAAATTATTATGATGTTATTTTGACACCCTGATTTGATGAGTAAAGATTTTAGGGCAATTTTCAAGCTAGACATCATAATCTTGCAATAGAACAAATTTATTTTACCTAAAGCTTCATGCTTGCATTTAAAAATAGCAAACAGAACCACATAGCCTAGGTGACTTCAAGGAGCTTCCCAATAAGAGAATCTAAGTTTGAAAACCCAAATCCACTTTGTGAACCCTGATAGGGATCAGAATATGCCACCATATTCTTATGCACTTTGACATAAGAATTATGTTGAACTAAGGCATTTGAGAACCTGAAATCCTTTATCTGCCTAAAAGCAGAGCCTACCAAAAGGATTCAATTGTCATAAATCTCCATCCCTGGAAGAATTTTAATCCTTTCTTGGAGGTAGAAGTCAGCACCGTACCCAAACAGACATTGTCACAAATTATCAGTGTATCTCCCATCTAATCTCCTAAGAGCCCATTTACATTTCTAAAAAGTCACTTGTTTTTCCATAAGTGCTCTCTCTCTCCTGAGCTCCTTCCAAGAAGCCATTTATTCTCCCAGGAGTGCCCCTCTACCCTTATCCAGTCCCTGTTCACAAGGTATAATGAGCTCCAAATTCTTACTGCCTCTTTCGATCCCTTTCTTTTTGAACTCCTATACATGAGTAAATAATGAAATGTGTCGTTAAGAAGAGGATAACTATATGTCCCAGTTTTCTCAGTTCTGGTTTTCATCTGTTTTTCCAGCATACTTATTAGTAACAACTCATTTCACTCTCAAAAATTACCTGGTTTGTACAGTAAATTATATTAACATCACTGTCTTAGCATCCTTTGCTAAACTGTAAGCTGCTAGAGGGCAGATTTTCATTACGTACTAA